>APFE030925023.1:0-40998 GCA_000404065.3 Pinus taeda
TACGGCTACAACCATATAAGCAAATGTCCCTCAAGAAAGCTAAGAAGGATAATAAATTATCACCAAAGTATTATGGTCCGTACAGGGTGTTGCAAAAGATTGGTACTATGGCATACAAATTAGAGATTCCTGCAACTTCTCAATTGCACCCAGTTTTCCATGTTTCATGTTTAAAGAAGGTTATAAATGACAAGCTCCCAGTTCAAAAAATATTGCCAAAACTTGACGAGGAAGGAAAAATTATATTGGAACCGGAAGCAGTCACAGAAACAAGAACTTGACAACTATGAAATCGATAAAAATTATAATATTATTTAAAAAAATTATTTATCAAACCCTGACCCTTTCCACCTAGGCCCTAGACTAATCTAGTCATTAAGAGTCTTTTTAACCATTGCTCGGTCAGATATAGCCATCAAAGGATCTGCATGTCCTATTTAACTGATCGCTCATATTTGTTCCTCAACTTGTCCTGACGATGAACCACAATAGTTCATTCGAAACGCGTAGACAAATGATTCTCTATGTGATTTTGTCGAAATTATTCTCACAATCAAAGTATGGATCACAGAAGTCTAAACTCTTTAAGAACTTATCCGCTAAAGATTCCACATGGGAGGATGAAAATTTTATACAGAAGCACCTAAAACTACTCAAGCATTGAGGACAACACTTTTTTGAAGGAGAGGGGCATGTTAGGTCCCTATAGTACTAGTGATTACCCCATTACTATTGTAGTTGTATCCCTTATTAATATTTTTGTGCCCCAATTGTCCCCATATTGTTATTACTGTGCCCCATAGAATCCCTCTATTGTTATTTTTGTGGCTTTATATTATTATTGTTAGGTCAGCTAGGTTATATTGTGACTCCTTAGATTCCTATATATAGAAAGGAGGTTTTTTCATTTGAATCATCAAAGAATTGTTCATTTATGTAATGTAAAGGAGGTTTCCCCCTCGAAAAGGTTGAATTATAAGGTGTTGTTCTATCCATTCTATCCTTTTTTGAGCTGGTTTCATAACAAAGGACTACCCCAATAACATAGTCAGAGTCATTTGTCTCAACCTCAAATGGTTGTTGCAAATCTAGTAATGCGAGTACTGGTGTTGTGTAGAGGCGATATTTCAACTCTGTGAATGCCTTCTATTGAGATTCAGACCAAAAGAATTTTCTTTTCACTCCTCCCTTGTGACTTGACTCAAGGGCCAAGTGATATGAAAAAATCCCAACATGAACCTGCGATAGAAGTTGGCGAGACCTAGAAAGCTGTGGAGCTCTGTCAAAGTGTTGGAGATGGCCAATCCAGAATGACTTGGATCTTGGATGGATCCACATGCACACCCTATTCATCAATAATGTATCCCAAATACTGAACCTGGTTCATGCCAAAAGTGCATTTCTCCAAATTGGCACATAACTTGTGTTGCCGCAGCGTTTGGAGAACCTGTTGGATGTGGTGGAGGTGCTCTTCCCAACTCTGGCTGAAGATCAAGATGTCATCCAAGTATACCACTACAAATTAGTTGGTGAATGGCCGCAAGATGTCATCCATTAGCCTCATGAAGGTTGCAGGAGCATTCGTCAATCCGAAATGCATAACCAACCATTCGAAAAGGCCCTCCTTAGCTTTGAAGGCAGTCTCCCACACATCGGAGGGTTTGATTGGTACCTGGTGATATCTTGACTTCAGATCGATCTTGCTGAAATATTTTCCCCCTTCAGTTGGTCTAGGAGGTCATCAATCCATGAGATCAGGTACCTATTACGAACAATGATCTTATTCAGTGCCTGATAGTCAATACAGAGTCTTCAAGTCCCATCCTTCTTCTATACCAACGTGATCACGCTCCGACAAGGTGATGAACTCAAAAGGATATGACCTTTCTGCAGCAACTCCTGAATATGCCTCTTGATTTCATCGTTCTCCAGAACGGAATGCCGATAGATTGGTCCATTAGGAAACGGTGCACCTGGGGTCAGATTGATGGAGTGCTTGACTTGACAGTGCATAGGAACCCCTGCGAGGGAGGTGAAGATGTCCTTGTACTCCTCCATGACCTTTTCCATCTGTAGTTTTCGTGTAGAGGGGCCTTGTATGGAGGTCATGGCCACCATCTTCTTTTTTCCTTGAGGGCGTATCATTAGGAAAACAAATTTCCCAGTTTTGGAAATGAGCTTACTGCATTGTTTTGTGATAAACAGAGAGATGGTAATAGGTAGTTCTACCTCTGGTATCCTGTACAACTTATTTCCCAATGTAACAATAACAGCACAAGGCCTTGATTCATGCACAGCATGTTGCTTCCACAAGTATGGTTGTCCTAATAATACATCACAAACTTCAAGGGGGGTAATGTCACAAAATACCTCATCCGTGAAGGGCTTGATGTTGTATGGAAGGCAGCACTGCTGGCTCACACGAAGATCCCATCCCTGGTGAAGCCACCCAATGGTGTACGGTTATGGATGTGAGGTGGTTCCTAAGCCCAACCACTTCACGACCTCTACCGAAATGAGGTTCTTTTGGCTCCCGCTATCGATAATGAACTGTAGTAGGGAGCCCTTTACCCACATATGGGAGTGGAAGAGACACTCCTCCTCCTCTGGATCTTCGGGTTCCTCCTTTTGTACCTTCATGGTGGCAACGGTAGCGTTGGGCTCCGCATTGATAATATGCTTCCCTTTGTCATTCTCCTTGTGGGGGTTCTGACTCAGAGTCAGAACATGCATCTGATTCTAAAACCTTTAACTCGGCCACCAGTGACTGCTTGGCCCAACACTCACTTGTGTTATGAGTGGAGCTCTTATGGAACTCACACCACTTTCCCGTGTCCTTTTTCGACTTCACAACGTTGTTCTTTGCTTGTAGCTTTTTCGGGTTGTCTTGTGCCACCCCGCCTTGGCTTTGTCCTTTATTCTGCGGTTTGGGGCACCTTTCCCTTGCTTCGTATTCGTAGATCCAAAGTCTCGCTTCTTCTATTGAAACTTTTGCTCGACCCTGACGGCATATCGGTATGTCGTGCCAAGCGAGGGGATGCTCAGAAATTTTATTTCTTCCTGGATGTACTTGTGCAGGCAGTCGTGATATTTGAGTACTAAATGCTGCTCTAAATCCTTGATACCCAACTTTGTGTGAAGGGTGTGGAAAATATTAGTAAACTCCGGCACGTCTTCGTCCCTTTCATGCCGCAGCATGGTCCACTTTATGTATTGATCCTCATAGCTTCTGATGGGGTAGTACTGCTCCTTGATGGCACCCCAGAATGAATCCCAAGTGGGTGTGGCTAAAAATAGTGAGACTGTACTTTCATCCTTCAGCTCACAGTAGGTTTCCCACCAGTCCTTGACATGGGGGACTGCTTTGAGAAGAGTGAAAGTAATATTTTCCCGACTAGAAAAATCATGAACAGAAAAATGACCCTCTAGCAAATTTAACCATTTATCAACGACATCTGTGTCTATCTGACCCTCGAATATGGGGATATCAAAATTAACTTGTACCTTAAACGGTGTGGTGTTTCCATAGTATCTACTGGAAGCTGATGCATCGCCCCTGGGTAGCCGCTGAAAGATCTGGGAAAAGTTGTCCATCCTTGCGTTCCTTTTTCGCTCGAGGGCTTCTTCGAGAAAGATTTTGATAGGATCTCCTACCACCTCATATTTCCTTTCATCTGCCATGGGAGGCCATTAGGATTTGTGAGGTTGGTCTTGCAAAGGTTCGGCCAATTCAAGCCCTAACTCCTTATATCCTGACCTCGTTGGGGACATGCAAAGAAAAGCAGAGAAAAAGCAGACCCCTCTGATACCACTGATCCAAATTTAAACAAGAATGCAACAAATTACAGAGATAACCATAAACACAGAGATGCAGCGGAAATAATACTTCATTTCATTAATGTAAAATACTAAAATATGCTTACAAACAATAATGGAAATAAACCATCTAGGGTTATGGTAGCTTATCTCTGAGAAGAGATGTGGTAGCTACATGCCTCTGAACTGTGTTACAATGAGGCTTGATGGCCTATTTATTGTTTAGAAATAATGGAAAACCCTAAACATCCAAAACCCTAACCCTAGAAGATGAAACGCCAAACTGTGGGCCCCATTTGGGTAAATTAGTACATCAACTACTCAGGGTTGTAACTTTGGCATATGATCTCTTTTTGATGTGCATAATATCTCGTTAAAAAGGTCTATCCGAGAACTACAACTTTGGGAAGAGAAACATCAGTCCATGGACCCATGTTGCTCCTAGTTTTCCCAAAAAACGTCGTTTAGGGCCTCAAAATGGCTCTAGAAGTTCAAGACCCGAAAAAACTGCTAAAAATAGTAAATTGTGCTACAATTAAGGAAACTAAAAAGCTGAAAGAAACAATGGTGGGGGTCCAAGTGGACTTGGCTTGTGGCCACCAATATCCACCTGGATCATACATGTGGCAGTTGGATTTGTTCCTTTTAGGTGACCAAGTGGCACTTTTTGAATCACACATGGAAACGTTGGGGCGTGATCAGGGCATGGCATGTCATAGAAATATGATGTGGTAATGAGATGATAGAGATGACATAGAAAAATATTAAACTTGGCAGGTTCTAATTGGCTCTTGAAGTTTCAATGTGGTATTCTTGGTACTTGCACCAAGGACTAGTTTTATAAATGTTTTTAGTGCATTTAACCCTTTAATAAAATGATCGAGAACTAGAAAATTGACCCATAAACAACATAATGCCAAATTACATGTTATCAAAGCCATGGTGAGTGAGGTTATGAGAGTTTCATTATGATTATTGTTGCTTTGAATGTAAATCCATATCAACACCATGAGAGGTGTAGCTAATGGGGTGATTCATGAAAGAAAAATTATATTTCCATTGCCAATCAAAATTGCAAATCTACGTCCATTAATGTGTGAGAGAGATAGGGCATTGATGAGATTGTATGAATATGATAAACTCTTCTTGTTATGTTTGGAATTTTTTTATGTCACTCACGTGTGTGATTTGACATCAAGTCATTGTGATGGAGGTAGAATAAGAAGTCTTGTTTTCATATTTTTCTTCTAGATATTAAATCTTGGTTGTTTAGACTATTCTTTGTTTCGAATAAGAGGTGGGATGAATCAATATTAGAGCCACTTTTAACTATTATAAACAGTAACCAATGCTTCAATTATATAGAAATAAATCATATAGGAAACACATAGAAAATCATAAAGACACCAGTTGTAGGTGGAAACAAATAAAGGGATAAAACCACAAAACTTTATTGGAATATCATTGTTAAATCAAATTTTCTAGCTCCAACTAGAAGGAGATGCCCATCTTCTATATTTACAAGCACCTATTTGAAGGAAGCACCGAATTGTATATTTTTACAATCTCCAACCTGAAGGAAACACCAAATCCCTAATATTTTACAATATCCAACATAGAGAAAACACAAAGTCATTGATATTTTATAGGCTCCAACCTAGTTTACCCGATATATCCTTCTTTCATAAAATTTTCAAACTTAGATCCACAAGTGTTCTTTATAGAACTTTGGTTTGTAGAGTTACCCTATTCTCTGATTCAATACCTATTCCATGACTTCTACTCAGCTACATAAACATTCATTGACAATCTTCTACAATTTCACATCTTTAACATACTTCATTTCACCCCTTTACTTGTCTCCTTCACGTCACAGAATATGGTAGACAATCCTTTTTAAAAAATTCATAGATGATTGAAGATTAATTCCCCCAAAAACTTCCATTATCTTTTTCCATTTTATATTTTATCAAATCGATCAATTAATATGGAAATTACAAGTCTCAACCTATATAATTTTAATTTTTTCTTCCTATAAATATTTCCTATATGATCTAGATATAGCTTGATTCCTTGGATATTTGGGAATTAAATTGAACTACATGAAACCATTTGATGTGACCATATTTTATAAAAATATAGATCTAAGACCTTGTGAGCATTACAAATTTCAATACACAGATTCTTTTTGACTTGGATTACAACCTTTAGCACCAAAATTCATTATTTACCCCCATATGACCAAGATTTATTACCACATGCTAAAATAACTAACTATGACACCTAAATTTTGACCATATTGTGAAGCTCAAAAAAAGGGAGTTGTATGGGACAAAAGCCCCATTCAGTAAGAGAAAGGATTACAAATGTTACAGTAGAAGAATATGCAAAATAACGAACTACATTGATGTAAAGTAGATGAGGAATTGCCTCTCAAATGATGGTAGTTGAGATTAATCATTCCACCTTATTAGACCAATTGAGAAGATGAAGTACAAAAACTTAAAGAACCAAGAGAGGAGGAAGAAGCACAGGGAAATTCTTTCACCCAAAAGATCCCTGAAGGTATGTAACATAATCATTCCTCAAATTAGATTGTTGGAGATTAGGAATTAGAAGTTTTGACTTGAAGAAGATTAATGAATATTTTCAACATTTTATGTTATCCATGATTGAATCAAAATAGTTTCATTGGGAAAGTCAAGATGAGCATTAGGTAAAAGCTATGAATTAGGAATTGGATCAAATTGAGAAAAATCGGACTTGGGAATTGGTTCCAATACCAATAAATAAAAATGTCATTGGCACAAATGGTTTTTTACGAAAAGATCCAATGAAAATAGATAGGTAGAAATAAATAACGCCAGATTAGTATGCAAAGGCTATGCTCAAATTGAAGGAATTGATTTTAATGAGACTTTTGTTCCTGATGCAAGATTATAGGGAAATAAAAATTTTTTAGTTTTTGTTTGTAAAAAAAGTTTTGAAGTATATCAGATGGTTGTAATGTTAGCATTTTTGAAAGGTGATCTTGAAGAAGAATTTTACATAGAACAACCTGAAGGATTTTAGCTATCTAAAAATATTGAGGTATAATGTATGTTGAAGAAGCCATGGTATGGATTTAAATAAGCTCCCAGGGCATGATATTCTATATTAGACGAGTATCTAGAACAACAAGGGTTCAAAAGAGAAACAACTAAAAGTGACCTGTATATTAAAACTACGAATGAAAAATATTTTAGTTATTGTTGTTAATGTCGATGAGATCATTTTTGGTAGTGATGAAGATTCACTCAGTGAAAACCTTGTATCATATATGAAAATTGAGTTTGATACCTACATGCTTGGGCAACTCTCATTTTTTCTTGGATTTCATATAATTCAACCAGATAAAGGTATATTCATTTCCTAAGGCAAGTATCTCAAAGAAATGCAAAAGAATTTTTGGATGGAAGAATGTTATCTTGTCATCACTCCTATGGTCATTGGATGCAAGCTTAGCAAATATGATGAGTCACCAAAGGTAGATCAAAAATTCTATAAATCAATAATTTGCAGTATTTTCTATCTAAATACCTCACAAATACACATTATGCAATATGTTGGTGTAGTTGCAATGTATTAGGAAACACAAAACAAATCCATTTTTTATCTCCCAAGATGATTCTAAGATATTTAGGAGCTACAACGAACGATGGATTATGGTATCCAATTGGTCAATATTTTTCATTAACTACATACACCAATGCTTATTTGGGTAGAAAACTAGATGACATGAAAATAACAAGAGGTGGTGTTGTCTTTCTTGGGAATAACTTAGTAGTTTGGTTGAACAAAAAATTATCATCTATCTTCCTGACTACTATTGAAACTAAATATATAGTAGCTGCAACGAATTGCACTCAAATTTTGTGGATGAAACAAACCCTAGAGGATAAATTTACTTATGATAACCCATTCCAATCTTCATTCAAAAATCAAACATATCCCCATAAAGTACCATTTTCATAAAGAACAAGTGGCTGATCAGATCATGAAGTTAGAATACGTCTCAACCAAGAAGAAAGTTGTTTCTATCTTTAGTAAACCTCTTGCACGATAACCTTTTGATTATTTAAGGCAAATTTGGGAGTGATATTTCTTCATTATTTTTATTCAGAAGGAGAGAAGGAAACCATCTAAATATGTACAAATATGGCTATAATAACTCAAGGATAACTAAATTCATGGAAGTATATTAGAAACAAATTAACATAAACCTATTGTTATATCCTTTTAATAGAAAAATGGTTAGCGGGGAAGTAACTAATCCCTTTTCCATTGATGTCAAAGGGGTAGAGTAAGAAAAAATTGGAGATGAGATGAAATGTGTGCATAGATATTGAAGATGGAGAGTGATCACCCATTGGCTCATCAAAATCAATGTTTGGGGTGTTTCCAACTAGTGGTGTCACCATCTATGACCAACAATGTTTGGTGGTAGTTTTTTTCATTGATGTCATGTTTAAGTCACCGATGTCATGTTTGAAGTTCAAGAGGAGCTTGGTAAGTGTGTTATCTTTGATATTTTGTATGTGTGTTGTTTCCTAGATTGAGGTAAAGGAATAAGGTAATATCTTTAAAGCAATTTTCTTCTTTAATTCCTTAGCTCCAATAAGAAAACTAGGTTTTTAACTAGACATTCCTCTTGAAGACCATTCCAATGCTATATGGAACTCCATCTAACTCCCCATGAATAAAAATAAAACAAAGGTTGAATTTTGGCATTTCAAGCATGGTCCTAGCTAATCATGATTTTGGTATGGACCCACCATTGGACCAATGCCAAAGTTCAAAAGGTGGAAGTGTAAAGGTAGCGAGAAATAATCGGCAAGGCTTCTAGTCACAACCCCTATTGATAGGGTGTTTTCCCTAAGCACTTTAGTGCTTTTTGAATTTTCGAGCCTAACGATGTGTAAAGAAAAGCAATGGGAAATGAGCAGTCGACTATCATGACATGGCAAGGAGATTTTGTGGCCTAATGAGATGATGACATGTGCCAGTGGCATGTATTGGATGGCATGTGGAACCCTATAGATGAGACACATGGTAGGAATATTTAGCCTTTTTAGGTGACAAAGTGGCACTTTTTGTGTAACACATGGTAGTGTTGTGGTATGACAAGTGGTAGAAAGATGACGTGGAATATGATGTGGCATTGATATGATAAATATGATGCATGAAAATATTACATGTGGTAGGTTTTGATTCGATCTTGAAGTTTCAATGTGGCAGTCTTGGGACTTGCACCAAGGTCTAGTTTTGCAAAGGCTTTTAATATATACAAGCCTTGGATAAAATGACCAAAGTCTAACAAATCAACCTAAAAACAACAAAATGCAAAATTCCAAGTCATTCAAATATCTGGTGACCCAAGAGTTAGTAGTTTATCAGTTTGAAACTTTTAATTTGGAATCGATCCATATTAAAATATTAAAGTAGATTGAATATATGGATATTCAGAGTCTTCGAGAAATCTAAGGGCATTCACAAAGGACTGAATTTGGATTTTGAGCACAAGGGCTCACTGAGCCATCCAACTATCTAGGAATCTAGGAGTTAAGAGAAGTAAATGAAATTTGACCACAATTAAATACTTCAATACTATATTTCAAGAAGAACGTAAGTGGTAAATATTCCAATGGTCATCATTTTGTATCTTACACCATCTAGATTTTAGATGATCTGGGAATAGAGAAGTTTATTTACACATCTGGAGGGTGTCGAATGTCATTGTGTACATGTGAAAAATACATGTCATCTTATGCATGTCACCAAAATCTGTCATCATCTCATTCGACTACATCATCTCCTTTCCATTTCATGTTGGTTGTTTCTTGTCGCTCATAGCTCGTTGTTGATGTGTGCACATTATTAGACTTGACAGTTTGATAAGCACTTGGGTGCTTAGGGCAAGAACCCTATGATGAAGGACTATGAATAGAATCCTTACAATCCATCACTCCTTGACTTTGTGCTTCCACCTTTTCAATTTTGGTGTCATTCCAAAAGGGGACCCATCCTAAAACCATGATCAACTGGAACCGTGCCTGAATTTTGAAACTTCAACCCTAGTTTTCTTTTTATCCCTAGGGAGTAAGATAAAGTTCCATATATCGTTGAAAATTTCTTGGAGAGGAATTTTTAACTAAACACTTTGTTTTCTCATTGAAGCTAAGAAATTGAAGAATATAATGAATTTAAAGACATTACCTTCATGCTTGACCTCGAGCTAGGAAGCAATACAATATAAACACATCAATGATAACACACTTACCAAGCTGCCCCTAAACTTGGAACTTGACATAAATGACAATAATTACCAAAAATATCAACTATCTTTGACAAAAGGCTTAGATATTCTCAATCCTAAAAAAAGATCAATTTCTAAATCCCCTTATACATTCACAATTTCTAAGAATAAGGAAAAATCAGAAGAAGAGAAAGCAATATCACAAGGGGTTTTTTCTTGTCATATTTTGATTAGATAAGGACTTCATGCGCATGAGAAATTGAGTCGTTATGTTCCACCACTTGACATTGAGGTTGTTGTTCTAGATTGTATTCCTCATCAGAGGCTTATTTTGAAATTAAATCTATAAAATTTCGTAATTTTGATGAATAGTGTTAATAGATGCCACCATCCATTTTTTTCATTCCATTAAAAATAAGATTGTTTTATATTCATTCATACATGTAATGTAGGAATGAAATATTCTTTTCCACTTATAATGTGATAAAGAGGAAATTATTTGTTTAAATTACTTTAGGGGTTTGATTTATTTGAAGTTGTCAATGACATAGATTGATGTTTGAAATTTTTAGTGAGCCCTCTTCGAATGTAGACTCTTACTGATTCGGGAGATAAGGGGTATGAGACAAAATACTCATAAATTCCATGTTTTCATGGGATCTACCTACAATACAACAATCACTAGTCATTCCCTGATGTAAATTAAGAACATAGGAATTTTGTCACAATTCATCACATATTTCATCAATTCACACTAGTTCCCAATGGCTATTCTATAAGCATCATTCGTATGCTCAATTCCCAAGCCCTCACTAATCCAATGTATTCGATGTGAATATGTGATGTTGTAAAGGATTGTGGTTGCAGTGTTTACACCAAATCACTTTAGTGAGAACATAACTTGCCAACAAGAGATCACACTATTTACTATATGATATATCCCACGACTTCTTTTACTATATTTTTTAGCAATGAAGGTATCGTTCAGCCTGAAAACCCTTCCATCCATTAGAAATAAAATTTCAACAACTAAATAATCGATAAATCCAAGGGCACACATCTATTAGACATCAACTTTAGAAATCTTTAAATTAGGTGTTGGCATTTGTAAAATCACCTATAGATCGACTCACTTAAAATGTACCTACAAAAATCATATCCATAGAAATAAAGTGGATTGCAAAAGAATCTATTTCCACAAGTACACCCATAAATTTGAAAGGATCTTGTATTTGTGAGGCACCAACAAAGAGAATAAGCCCCCCATTAAAAGTATCCTACACACAACGAAAAAGGACACAATCCTTTTCAAGACAAGCACAAATGTCAATGGAAGAGGAAAACACAATCAACATATTGTTCATCTCCAGAAAATATGGTGACTTCAAAAAATTTCTATTGAGCATGCATAAATCCTATTTTTATCTCATAATAGTATTATGATAGATTTTAAAAGGAGTTATAAGTGTTTATATTCATCCTAAAGGAGAAATTCTAGTTTTGGGACTTCATCTCCTTCATTTTTGAATCAAAGGATTTTTTGTTTTGTTTTGTTATAGTAGACATTTATAGCCCACCCCAAAATGGAATAAGGGAGTCTAAGGAGTGTTTTTCTTTTGTGTAGTTCAGTAAAATATTTTGTGTACATTCGGTGTTTACATTTCTAATTTTTATCGTTATTTAACTAGTTTAAGTGCTTTACCAACTTATTTTTAAGATCCTCATGAACATATAAGACACCGTATTTGTTTCTTTAGTTTCTCAAGTGTTTTGGTTTTTATTTATATGCCATGACATGCTACTTAATACTCAATTATATGATAGTAAGCATCAATCTTGCAATAATAAATCAATTTATATTTGTGTTAATTGATTAGTTTCTTTGAGCTTTTACTATCACATTCCTAATAGTTGACAAACAATAATTTGCATGGAAGATTTATAATACAATCCTGAGTACTTAAAATTCTTGATTTTTCTATTCTATTCTATGGAGGTTACATCCCTACTATTGACATAATAATTGTTAATAGTTAAATTAAAATTCAAAATCTGAAAGTCTTATACCAAAATAGGCATACCTATAGACATAATATAAAGTAACAAACTCTTTAATTCAATTTGTTAGTAAAACTTCTTTCTTTTTAGTTTTTTCTTTAATAATAATTTAATTCAAATTTTTAACTATTAGAACCATAAAGAAAAACACAATTCTTATGTACACTATATATTTTATTAAAATATATATTTTTTCTATTAAACGTGTGGTTGGTTTTCAACATCACCTCCATTTGCATTTTTAAGGTGGGCCTGGATTTTTATTGCGATATTCTTAAGGTGGGTTTGTATTTTGATTTTGATTGAATTGGGAAGCTTAGGTTCAACAGAGACTCATAGAAATAAGAGAAATGGCACAAATTCAAGTCCAACCCCAAGAAGAATGACAACATGTAGTTCTGATTAATGGAAGCGACAATCAGGAAATTATTAATAATGGCACGTAGAAAGAGAATGAATTGGTAGTACCTAAACGAGTTGTTTTTAGTGAGATTTTTTGGAAGCTTTTCCAGTAGGTTTTTTGGGTCTAATTTCCCTAAAATTTGGCAGGAATTTATTAAATCACAAGATTTATGGGTAACCCCTTCACAATCGAAGTGCTCTAGGGGATTTCCAAGGTGCTGAATCCATATATAGAGTCAAAAAACAATTTTAAACAACACAAATAAAGATTTCACCTTAAATGTTTCCACTGGATTCTGGCACCAGAAAGTCCAAAAATTCGCACTAAAGACAAATTCGTACTCAAATCTTAGGAAGTTATTAATAATGGAAGAAATAAAGAGAATGAATCAGTAGTACCCAAACCTCAGGAAGTTATTAATAATGGCAGCGAGAAAGAGAATGAATCGATACCCAAATTTCAGGAAGTTATTGATAATGGCAATGAGAAGGAGAATGAATCTATATGTGATTTAGCAGAGAGTAGAAATAAGAGCAAAGAATCAATAATGGTCCAACCCCAAGAAGAAGAAGAACACACTATTGTTACTAATGGCAGCAACAGTCAAGAAGTTATTAATAATGGCAACGAGAAGGAAAATGAATCACTACGGCCCAGATCTCAAGAATTTATTAATAATGGTTGTGAGGAGAATGAATCAATACCAAAATAGTTATACATGGGGGATCTGAAGCCAAATTTTACGGAAGCACATATTCAAGAACACTTCTAGTAGGTTGGACCTGTGGTCAGTATTCACATTTATAGGGATGCCATGACTAAGACTTCTCTGAGATATGGCTATGCCAATTGCATCACCTTTGAAAATGCCAGCAAGGTTTTACGCAACTTGAAATTTACACCCCTTAATGGAAAGCCTGTTTAGATAATGTGCTCACAGCATGACCCCATCGTCCGCAACTGTGGATCCACAAACATATTTATTAAAAATCTTCACAAAGAAGTAGACAATAAAACCCTCTATCACAAATTCTTTATTTTCGGACCCATTATCTCTTCTAAGATTGCAACAGATGCATCAAGGAAATCCAAGGGATATGGATTTGCGCATTTTGAGAAAGAAACAACAACACAAAACACAATTAAATGTATGAATGGTGTATTGATAAATGATGCACATGTTTATGTTGCCCCATTTATGAAAAAGGAAGAGAGAGAACAAATGAAACTCATGAAAAAGGAGGAGAGAAAACAAAAAAATTCATGAAAAAAGAGGAGCCAAAGCAAGAGCCAGAACAAACAAAAGGAGAAGCCAAGTTCAAAATATGTTTTTGTTAACAATTTATCTGAGTCGGTGAATGATGAGGATTTGATGAAATACTCTAGTGGCTATCGAACAATTATCATTGTGGAAATCATGAGGGATGTTCCGGTAAAGTCAAACTATTTTGGATTTGTCAAGTTTGAGAATGCAGATGATGCAGCAAAGTGTGTTGATAGTTTAAATGGCAAGAAAAATCATGTTAAGGAATGGTAAAGGAAATGAACTGGGCAAGAATTCCTTTGGCTATGTCTGGAAACCCTAATTCCAAACAAATGAGTGCTTCGCTTACATGAAGTCTTCTTAACCATAATCTCAGCTGACATTATGTGGATATGTGTTCTATTCATGGACATGTATTTGACAGGTATATCAGCCAGTTACTAGTTGTAGGTAGATCTATCAAGGGAGTTGGAGTCCCTTAAGGCATGGCACAGATGTGTCCAACTACAAGGTATTGTGCTTGGCATAACAAGATAAGATAATTGGTGTATTTTTAAGATATATATACATACACTAATAGTTATGTGTTTATGGTAGTATGATGTAGGGGACTGCATGGAAAAAGAAATTTCCATGAAATTTTGAGGAAGGATCAGATTGAGCATTCCTTGGGAACCATGGGGATTGAGTCATGGTGTCTGTTGCCAGTGTTGTGCTTTTGGCATTTTATGAATTGTTGAGCTTAATTGTGTGTTATGAAACCAGCTCACAAAAAGATAGAAAAGATAGATGAACGCCTTAGAAATAAGCCTCTTCGAGGGGGAAACCTCCTTTACATTACACAAATGAATAATTCTTGGATGATACAAATGACAAGACCTCCTTTCTATATAGGAAGTTTAAGGGTCATAATATAATCAAAGCCGACATAACAATAATAATGTAAGGGCACAATAATAAAAATAGTTGGGGCTTCTATGGGCACAATAATAACAATATGGGACTACATAGGTAGAAAATATAATATAAGGGGGTTGTACTAATAAGAATAAGGGGTTACACTAGTAGTATAGGGCCTAACATGCCCCTCTCCTTCAAAAAGTGTTGTCCTCAATGCTTGAGTAGTTCTTGATGCTTTTGTATAAAATTCTTGTCCTCCCATGTGGAATCTTCAGCGGGTAAGTTCTTCCACTTGATGAGATACTTTGTAATTGATCGATTTCGTAGCTATCAAGATCTTGTTTTTGTGAATGCTCTAGGTTCCAATATGATTTTTCCTTCCTCTACAAATTCTGGAAATATTGTTTGAATTGTGACATTCTGCAACTTTTGAATGAGTGGCCACACTTCTTTTTCCTTCTTCCATTCATCCCTTGCTTCGTTTATCTAATCTGGTTGGATAATAGAAATAACACAAAACAATGCTTCCACATCCCCATCCTTTCTTGAGATTGCATCTGCAACAAAAATTTTATTCCCTCTTTTGTAGATGATGTCAAAGTCATAACCCAACATATTTGTGACCTATTTTTTTTGTTCTTCTAAAGATAATATTTGTTATAAAAAGTATTTAAGACTATCATAATCCATTTTTACCTTGAAGTGTCTTCCCATTGGGTAAGGTCACCATTTCTTAAGTGCCTGTAGTATTTCCAACATTTCCTTCTCATAAATAGCTTGCTTGAGATTTAGCCGTAAAAATACCCAATCACCTACATGAAAACTTTTTTCACTCCGATGTTGATCTACCTGTTGTTTCATTCAATTTTGCACCAAAGTGGCGTTATCCTTGAAAAGTCAGAGAACTTGTTGTTGATGCTCGATGTGGTATTTCACTGCTTGAACCTTTTTCTTCTTGATATGTCCTTCTACCTTGAGAGTTTGAGGAGTGGTAATTTCTTCCAATGCTTTACAAGATATGGTCAGATTCATTTCTTAATGCTCGATGTGATCTTTCACTTCTTGAACATTTTTCTTCTTGATATGTCCTTCTATCTTGATAGTTTGAGTGGTAATTCCGGCCAATGCATTACAAGATATGGTTGGATTCATTTCTTCTTTCTCGATGTGATCTTTCACTTCTTGAACCTTTTTCTTCTTGATATGTCCTTCTATCTTGAGAGTTTGAGGAGTGGTAATTCTTGCCAATTCTTTACAAGATATGGTCGGATTCATTTCTTATTTCTCTGGGGTTGGTTCCTAGTGTATATCCTCTTCTTTTGATGTTACTTGATGCTTTTCTTCCTCCTCTTCATAATCTATGTAAAATAATTACTTCTCAGCACACTTATGACCTTTAGTGTATTTGTTATCACAACTGTAACAAAGCCCTTTTGCTCTTTTTACTTCCAATTGTTATGGTGTCAACCTTGTAGGTTGTGGAAGGCTAGGAGAAACAACACTTCCATATTTATAGTTGTGAGGGGTAGACTTCCTTGTTGCCATAATTTTGCTTTGCACTTTTCTTGCCCTCTCCAATGAATCAAGTTCCCAATGACGAACCTCATGTTGAATGTTATCCTTTAAAGTCCCCATGGAGACATCAATCCTCTGCTTCTCTAGAATATCATTTTCCCTTATATTCAATTTTTGAAAGTCCTCAATGTTCTCTGCAATTGAACACTTCTGTTTGAGATTTATCAATAGGCTAAAGAAGGTGTTTCTCTTTTTATCCTCATAATGTGCTATCATTTCCTCCGTGAAAATTGACCACGTAACAAGTGGTTTACGAGAACAAAGACCTTTATACCATAAAAATTGATCCAGTTCTAAATAATTAGATGCAATACTTACCTTTTGTAATAGTGGTACGCCATGTAGATCAAAATATTTCTCCATCTGTAGCATCCAATTTATCGGATCCTTGCCATCAAACTTCCTCATCTCACTTTTTCTTGATTTTAGGAGCTCGATCTTGAAACGATTATAACTCTATAATTTCATATCTCCAAGTTCTAACATTTTTTCTTGTAGTAGCCCTATGAGTCCTCTTTCTAACACCACCAGTCTTATCAAAATTGGATTCTCCAAGAAAGCATTATGCACAATCTCCCAAGATAACCTGATTATATACCTTTTCAGAAGAGAGAACTTGTATGAAGTGACACATGTCACTATTTTGACCTTTGGATCTACAAAATATGTAAAAGAAACTAAAGTTTGTCCTCTTTCTGTAAATTCTTATGAAATTTCAATCTGATGCCCAGAGAGACAGTTATGACTATTTTCCGAAGGTGACATGTTTGGAATGTAATTAGGGGTTCTGGAAAAACCCTAACTTCCTTAGACTATATCTCTACAAATATATTGAGACGGGATTTGAAATTTGGAGCCGAAGTTCAAACCGACTTCTTCTCAAATGGGTTTTTGTTTTAGCTTCTGAAACTTCGTAGTGAAAGCGTTATAGAGAAAATCCCATGATGACCTGTTTTAGTTGAAATTCTGGAGCTTTGAAAAAACCTAACTTCCTCAAATCATATCTCCGAAAATATAGCAATACAAGCTCTGAAATTTGAACCCGAGGTTCAGTGCAAGTCTATCTAAAATGGGTTTTTCTTTTTGCTTTCTGAAACATTGCAAAAAAAAAGTTATAGCGGAACTTCCACGATGACCTATTTGGAGCAACGAAACCCTAGAATCCAAAGCTTCGGTATCAAATGTTATGAAACCAGCTCACAAAAAGATAGAAAAGATAGGTGAACGACTTAGAAATAAGCCTCTTTGAGGGGGCAACCTCCTTTACATTACACAAATGAATAATTTTTGGATGATACAAATGACAAGGCCTCCTTTCCATATATAGGAATTTAAGGGGTCATAATTTAATCAGAGCCGACATAACAATAATAATGTAACGGCACAATAATAACAATAGTGGGCTTCTATGGCGCACAATAATAACAATATGGGGACTAAATGGGTAGAATAATATAATAAGGGGTTACACTAGTAGTATAGGGGCCTAACATTGTGGTTTTGTTTATGTTTGGTGCAAGGCATTTCCACTTTGTTCTGGTGTCATATTTTTATTAACTTTCATGGTTTTATTCTTAGTTGTTTCTTGTCTTTCCTTTTATGTTTTGGAGTCTTAGGAATTGTTTGGGAAAGAGGAAATTTGATGGATCTTAGGTGAGCTATATGGTACCCAAAAGGTAATGTAAGTTTTAGATGAAGCTCTATGCATGAGTAATCACAGTACAAGGTAATACGATGACAACTAGTTGGACTGGTTAGGTCTGTTGGTGTAAATGGACGATGACAGATGTGCAAGAGAAAGGTAACCAGAAAAGGTAAAGTAAATGGACATGAGATGTCGGATGGCTTGACTAAGTTGGGAGCGGTGGTTATCTGAATGTTGTGCATGAATAAAGGAAGTTCTATTAACCTTGACCTTGATATCTAGTATTTATGTTGTGATCATGATTGCTTTATGCTAATGATTATATGCATATATGTATGTATGTTCTTTGTTATATGATACGGTCATCATGGATCATGATTGTTTTATTCTAATGTTTATGTATATGTATGCATGTATCTATGTATCTATGTCACTATCCGATAGGGTCATCAGGAATCGTTCTTATGGAGGAATGATTGTTTACCAGGCGAATGACATGAAGAGTCTCCTGGTCTTATGAGGATTCAATTGGGAATAGTTATAACAAATATATGAGTTCATTATCATGTTGTTATGAGTTGATATTATGTCATTATATTATGTCTATGTTATGGACAGGTTATACCAAGGTACACATCAGTGAAATGAAATCAGTTTGATCTGTGACATGCTAGGATAAGCATGAATAAGACACTAGAAGCAAGGTTTATTGGTAAATATAGTGTGGTTTTGGATGTGTGGTATTACTATTGTGCATATGTTGTATATGTTATACATTTTGCATCTATGATTATTGTGTGCATGTAGTATTGTACATATGTAGTGTGCATATGTAGTGTGTGTACCTGTTTTTTATGCAATATTATGTACAAGGTGTTAGTACAGATAGTGTTGTATGAATGTTTCATATTCAGTGGTGGGTATATATTGTGCTATGTACATGTTCGATATACGGTGTTGTGCACATATTGTACTATGTGCATGATGGATATGCAGTGTTGTATGCATATGGTGCTTTCTACGTGTTGGATATTTGGTGATATGTATCGATAATGTTGTACATGTTGGATATGCAGTGTTATGTACATGTGTTGTTGCATGCATGTTGTACATGTGGTTCTATGTACATATGGTGTGGTGTGCATGATTTTTCAAGTGGTGTTTTGTGCATGTGATGTTTTGTACATGTTGTACAAGTGGCATTGTGTGCAAGTGATGTTGTGTACATTTTGTGCATGTGGCGTTGTGTACATGTGGTGTCATGTATATGTTGTGCGTGTCGTGCTATGTACATGTGGTATTGTGTACACGTTGTACAAGTGATGTAGTGCACATGTGGTGTTGTGTACACATTGTGCAGGTGGTGTCATGTACATCTGATGCTGTGCACATGTTGTTTAGGTGGTGCGGTGTACAGATGGTACTGTGTACATGTTGTACGTATGGTATTTGTGCACGTGTGGTATTGTGTTCATGTAATACATGCTATATTGAGGGCATGTGGTACTAGGTATGTGGATTGTGTAATTGTGTGGTGTTGTACATTGGGTATAAATGTATTGTGTTGTGTTGTACACTAGATGTAGGTGTATGTATTATGTTATGCACTGGATGTAGGTTTATGTATTGTATTGTATACACTAGGTTTAGGTGTATGTGTTGTATGTCAGGTGTAGGTGCATGTATTGCATGGAACTGTATGTCATGTGTGGTCGTATGTGTGTGATGCACACTATGTATATGTGAACTTGGTTGAGGATATGGCACTGGTTGTTTGACGAGTGTGAAAAATGATCTAGTTTGTGTATAAAATAATAACAGAGGTGGAAGTAAGGATTGACTAAAGCATACGTATCCGTATATTTTTTCAGTTTTATTATGCATGTGATTTATGATTCTGGTATATGATGATTACATGTGAATTATGATTCTGGTTTATGATGGTTACATGTGATTTATGATTATGATCTATGATGGTTATGTTTTGAGCTAACTTGGTGAAATATTTGTATACATGTTGATTTGGTCAAATATGCTAGTTCGACTTGTTGTGAGAGGAAGCAAATAGGATTGCAAATGTACCTTATTGATGAGATACTAATGAGGAATGATGTGAATTTATTTCAATTTATTTTAAATATCATCGAATTTATGTGCTTGGTACAAGAATGCATAAAATGCCCAGTTGGGTGATTGAAATCGACTGCAAGAATTCGCAACAACAAAAGGAATTGGAAAATGCAACAGTGTTCTAGTAAAGCATCCAAAAAGAGGGCTATTGTGGGACACTAGTACCCAATACTGTCCATTGATTTCCATGAGCATGTTATGACCAGTATGATGGCTTTAAGAAAGGGATATGCCTTGGTTTTTGTATCTTCCAGTGTGAGGAATCCTTGCTAAGGGATGGACTTCCCGAGAGGGGAGTGCCAACGAAACTTGGAAGGTGAAAGAGTCAACAGAAGAGGTGACCGGATTCCTGAGGGAATGTGTAGCAAAGAAAGGAAGATCGTGGTTGGATTTGGTTTTGGTCATTAGCATTTCCAAATGGAATCAGATGCACATTGGGAGTGTGCCTTAAAATAATGAGTCGGTAACTGTTCACTGAGAATACAAGTGACGTATGATTATAGCGCTTGACATTGGATGTAGTTTGACTGTGGCAGTAGATTCTAGACTTCCTAAAAAGGAGTTGAATCCTCATATTACTTGAGGGTGGAGGTGTGAACCTCTGAATTCCCTTTTTGTGGATGCAGGCATCGTATCTTTTTATTTTCTGGTTGAGAAAATGTGTATATGTGTATATTATTGTAAATATTGTATCGAGCTGGATTTATAACGATCCATAAACAGTATGGTTATTTGTTGGTTGAAGAAAATGTGTATGTCTATATGTGGTTATTGTAAATACCATAATGAGTTGTATTATAAAGCTCAAGTAAACAGTGTCATGTTTCAGCATTGGCCATTATAAATATTACAACGAGCTATGTTATAAGGCTCCATGGGTAGTATGTTTTGTTTTCAATAGTCTCATTGGTTCTAGGTTTCATTGACCACCGAGGATGACGTTCCTCCAAGGGGGAGGGTTTTGTAACAACCTTGGTGAAAATTCCATGTAAATATATACATAAGGCCACGGTGATGGGACATGTATTCCAAGATGAATGGTGGAGGAAACATCCCAATGGGTGTTGATTCGGTTTATTATGGCTAAGGAAATTGGCAAAGGAATGAGGCATTTATTGGCATTTTATTTATGAAAATAATGGAAATTAGGAGACAAGGAAGGTAAAAGGTCACAAGTTGCATGTGAGGAGGAAAATGAAGGTAAATAATGGAAAATGAAGAAAATAGAGGCCTTATTAATAAAAAGGCTTATGAGGATCAATGGGCAAGACTTCTTTAGTTTAGTGTTGTAGCTCTCTCTCATTATTCTCTATGTCTCGTACTCTTGGAGCCTTAGAGTTTTCTTAGGGCACTATTTGACGATGTGGCATACTTAGATTCTTGGAGCAAGGAGGAAAAATAAGAGCAAGAAAGCGCGGGAGGGCATTAGTATTAGCAGCTACAATGGCTTTTTCCTGCAGGTATCGATTTGCATGTATGTTTTACTCACTAGTTTTGCCATGCATGGCACATGCATGTGGTTTCTTGGTCATGATCTATCACTGACGTCGAGGATTTCCTAGATTGACAATGGATTTGCCTAGCCTTGCCATTTTATGGTTAGCCATGGTGTTGTCAGTTTATTTGTTTTCTGGTTGGTTCTCATGTTTCCTTATCTTGGGTTGATCTATTAGTTCCTAGAATCCTTAGTTGGTCAAACACTCTGGAGCCCTGTAACGGCTTGGTTTGACTTATTAGTCCTAGAGCCTTGGTTAGACAAATGATTTAGAGCTGTGTAACAACTTGGGTTGAGATACTAATCCCATAGCCTTGGTTGGAAAATGCTCTAGAGCCCTTGTTGGGTTGAGTTACTATTCCTGGAGCCTTGGTTGGACAAATGCTCTAGAGCCCGGTAAAATTTGTGGGTTGAGTTACTAGCTTGGAGCCTAGGTTGGACAAATGCTCTAGAGCCCGGTATAAGCTGTGGGTTGAGTTACTAGTCCTGAAATCTGGGTTGGAACAAACTCTCTAGAGCCCTAGAAGGTTGGGATAGAGACAAATCTAATGATTGTATTGTAATGTCTGACCATGAGGTGGAATCACTGCTTGATGGGTTGAGGTGCATGGCCTCTAGAAGCCCTAGATGAATTTTGATTTATGTGTTCTGTGAGATCCCACATTCATGCTTGCAATATGCCACAGGGGTGAAAGACTGAAGAGAGATTTGGCTTAGCCATTCTATGGTTGGGTGGAACGTGGAAATCCGTCATGGGTTCACATTTTGCATCATTAATGAAAGGTTACTTATCCTTGTATTTATATGAGTATTATGATGGATTATATGTGGTTTATATGGTTGTGATTTCATTGTTATTTTTGTCCCTATTATGTTGGTTATTTACATGTTTTATGACAGCAGCCATGAGTGACTCTCATCATGTTCTTACTTTTCATTGAATGATCAATGTATCTATGACCTAATGGATGAAATGGAGGCTAATGTGATAAATAGACAATGATTCATAGTGAATCTTATATAAGTATGATACCCCTGTGATTAGATTTGTTATTTACACCTGTAGGTTGCATATATACTAAGTGTTTGACCAAATACTTGTCATAGCTAGTAGGGGTCCAGTCAAGGTCTTGAAAAGTATTTGCTTTAGTATTGTCATTGCCATGTTATTTTACTAATTTGGATAGATGGCTCAATTCTCGACAGTGACCTGGGCTCTGGTCATGAAAAATTAGCTCAAATCCTGGAGTCACTGACATAACATTGAAAAACTGGGTCCTTGGTCGATGGCAAGCAAGCTTATGAGAGAGACTATAGGGTTATAGACACATGCATGCCTTGTCATCGAAGATAACTTGGGTTTAACTCATCTAAATGCTAGGTTAACTTGGGGATTGGGCACCTGGAGTGGTGGATTAGTTCCTAGGGGTCTTGAAGCACCTGAGGGAGGTCTGTGTGTTGTGTTTCCATCAATTCCATTTCGTTAAGGTCACCTAGGAGGTTGCATAATATCATAGTAGCCTCTCGTTGAGTGTTTACCTTCGTTGGCCAATTTCTTGGGTAGATGTGGGAGGAGGGTGTTACATTTCCTTCCAAAGTTTCCCTCCAAAAATTTATTTTCAAGTATTTCCCTCCAAATTTTTTCTTCAGCAATTTATTGGAAAATTTTCTACTAAATTTTTCTATTGAATTTAATATTTTAAACTAAATCTTTAAACTAAAATTTTAAACTGAATCTTTCACCTAAATTAATCTTTTACTTAAACTATATATCATTTACTAGACAAATGATTTATTTTTTAATTTTTATTATATATTTTATCCCACATGTAACATAAATTACTATATCGCCATAACACGAGTTATATATTAAGTTAATTATAAAAAATATAATAATGCATTCAAGAAGTGATAAAACAATTACATGATTTCCGCTATATGGTAAATTTCATTATCACTATTCCTCACATCACATCAAGACTTCTCGAGGTTTTGTTAAAAGACTTGCATCGATTTTGTGGAGCAACTACATTATCATCGACAACCCATTCAACGGGATATTATTGCATTTGAAAGGTTACTTTCCCTTATACTGAGTGCAAGACTTAAACTCCCATAGGTTTAATAGTAGTTTTGTGTTAGTTGAAATTTTATGTTCACACAGGATACCAAACAAAAAGCACATTCCAGTAAAAAAAACAATTTAGAATTTAATTTAAAAAATGTAGATTCCTTTTAAAAATTAAAAATTCACATGAGCCAGGCTTACCCGATAGCCCCATGGCAGGCAGGGGGCTACTATGTCAACGGTGGGCATAGTGGGCCCGACCATGGGCATACATTCCCGCAGTACAGTGGGCATGCAGGGACGCCCGCTATTTCGTGGACATGTCCACCCATAGGCACAGGCACTGCCCATGCCTGTGCCTTGGGGAGGGTGAGACCACCAAGGGGTAGATTCTAGGAATAGGCCTCCTGGTAGGGTAGGGGGCTGATTCCCAAAATCATCCCCTTTGCAGGCCAAGGAGCCAATTCCTAAAATCGACCCCTTGATAAGCCAAGGGGCTGCTCTGCCCTAGGAGGGCGCATCTGCACTAGATCATAGGCGTAAACACTGACACTGCCTGTGTCTATGCCTTGGGGCGGGTGCGCCCACCCGGGGCAGAGCGGCCCCTTTACCTGCCAAGGGGTCGATTGTGGGAATCGCCCCCCCGATAGGGTGGGGGACAGATTATTGGAATTGACCCCTTAGTAGGGTAGGGGGTTGATTCCCATAATCAACCCCCTGGCAGGCCAAGGGGTTGATTCCCAAAATCAGCCCCTGGTAGGCCAAATGGTTGATTCCAAGAATCAGCCCTCAAGAGGCCAAGAGGCTGATTCAAGAATCGGCCCTTGGAAGGAGAGGGGGGCGATTTCGAGAATTGACCCCTTAGTCTATTGGGTGTTGATTCTGGGAATCGTCCCCCGACAGGCCAGGGGGACCAATTTCAGGCAAGCCATGGGGCCGATTCTGGGAATTGTCCCCCTTTCCTGTCCAGGGCTACTTCGACCTAGGCACTCCTCCCACAGTACATGCATTTCCTATGTTTGTTCATGTAGGGTGGGAATGCACAGTCGTGGTTGTTCCCCCCCATGGGAGAACGGATGCACCTAGGCGTGGGCGTGCTCACCCCTGCCATAGTGAGTGTGCAACATGCCCTCTCTACCATAGGCGAGCAAGCCCGCTCTGCCATAGGCAGGCATGCCACCCCACAACAAAAGAAGCATATGCTTGTGTTGAGGCATGCATGACCGTAGGTGTGCCCGCTTAGGTTAAAATGCCCCCCTGTTGGTTTGAGGGGGCTTGACCTAGGTTCAGAATGTGTTGTGAACCAACAAAACCCTCAACTACTGGCCCATTTAGAATTGGCTTCCAAGAAGATCGCAGTCTCACTCGAAGTAGTTATGGGAGGTTGAAGAACCAGTTTTCTGCAACTTAAGAGATATCCACATAGTGGCACGATGTATTACTTCTACTTTATATTGATATTATAACTTCGCATGCATAAAAACTTTTCACAAATGATTAATCTAACAAATTCACATTAAACCCATAAAATCTAACAAATAATAGTATATCTTACAATTCTTTGCATAATTTAGTGAAAATCATGCATAACCAGATACATAACAATAGACAATAAACACATAAAGAGATGTAACACTTCACCAAAACTTTCTTCTTTATTAAAAGCATCTTCAATTACATGCACTTTTCTGACCTGGGCACCTAGCTGGAGGTGGTCTGCGTGCTCAGCTGTAGACTATTCAAGGTCTCCACGCGCTCAACTACAGAGCCCTCTCCAAAATACAAAAGATAGAAAGATACAATAGTTGAATGATCTCTTTTCTTATGTTCTACTTATTCTTCCCTAAGGTATTACATATACTTAAATACATTTCAGCTTTACTAAAACCATGGTCCACATACCATGGATCCACAAAACAAGAAATAATATCTGTTACAAAATAAGGGCTTTGTCCCATACCTAAAGCCCTAAAATACCGCCCAATGAGTATATCTTCACCAATTTCGTGTAGTCTGCTACTTCTTCTGCGGGGTATTTTACCAAAACTTGGACAAAGTTGGGCCATGCAAAACACACCACCAACGCTCACCCATGACTCGTCCCGAGTCACTCAGCTTCGGTGCCCATCATTTTTGTTGTGATCCCATTGTACACTGCATTGTACTGCTAGATTGTTTCTACCATCGATTTTTCTTCTTGGCAAGCCTCCTTCTATAAATATCCTATAGTAGGGCCAACATTTTTTTCTAATATTTCCACTTCCCTTCTCTTCAATTCCTTCAGCCTCTCCTCCACTGCCTGCGAAAGTCGCAGAGCTTCCTCCCGCAGCGGTTGAGTCCTCTCGTACAAGATCTATGCTTTCCTCTAAAGATCATCTATTTGTACCTAGAGATTCTTCCCTTCAATAATGTTAGAAAGCCTCTGCAAGACTGGTAAGGTCTTCACAGCTGCCAGGATCTCATTGTGCCACTTTTGTTTTGCCTGCAATTCCTCCTCAATCTTTAGCACGTTTGGATCCTCCTGCAGTAAGGTAGAAATATCCATCATATCATCAAGCAATTTTCCACAATCTGCCACAGTATCAGATATGTCTTTTAATGCTATGCTGAGGTCCCTTTTTCTTTGCTCCTGAACCTCTCGTGGCATAACTGGCTGCAACCTTATTCACAGCTCTGATATCTCCACTTCGTATTCAAATTTCGACTTAGCCATAGTATGCTTTCAGTCCTTGATCATCAGGGAAAGATTTGTGACCTTTTATGTTGGTGCTTCATCCTCACGGACCTGCATGTCCATAACTATACTGAAAGTCTCTGTTATGGCCTTCTCCAGTTGTTCTCGTTGCTGCCTTGCTTCCTCCCTATACTTGGCCAATTCCTCCAGTTCCTTCTTCATCGATGTTTTTTCTGACTCCGACTTTGATTTTAACAGCAACATACGCTCCTCTCGTTTCTGCAAATTTGAGATGATACCTTGGTGAAATTCATGTAGCACCTAGAGGGGTAGTGCAACGACATTCATCTAGACACTGTGCCATGCTTTAGCTCACTCTTTTTCTACTAGTGCTCCAAACTTAAGTGCCCTAACTGGCACCTGTAACATCCTAACTCCGAAATTTGTTAAGAGTGTTTGTTCTAGTTGCAACAACTAGGTTACTTGCTCTAGTTGCCTCATTTCTTGTGGAAATGCCTTCAGCTTTGCGATGCCCTGTTGCACCTCAGCCAAGATTTCTGTACAATGATCATCAATCTTTTCTTAGGTTTCTGCGTTGATCTCTTGGATATTTTTTGCTATCTTGTTGATGTCCCCATCAATGAGGAAAAATACCACCACTCCCTTACCGCTATCCACCTTTTCCTTCTTTCTTGGCTTCATTTTCACCACAAATGGTGAATCTTTTGAAACCCCCGCATCGTTGAGGTGTTCTTTGTGTTCCTTTCCTCGCCTTGTTTCCTTTGTTTATTCATTGACATATTTTCTACTCGTACTCGCACCCTGCGAGGTACCCTTCCTTGTTCTAACTAATCCAACCGCTCGAGTGGGTGGAGTCATCCATTCCTCTGAATAATCCTACACTAACACGAGGAGATCATCTTTTGTTACTAGGTATGGTAATGGATGCCATGTCTTCGTTGGGTCCTTCATCACTTTCACACACACCCTGTGGAATTCTTCCTTGAACTCTGTGATATGACAATACTATTTATATAAGATCTGTGACAGTCTCGGATATTGATTCACCACCATATGCAAATCCATCGCCATCGCTACAAAGAAGATCGTGTTTTCTGTTGTGTGCATTATCTCCTTTGTAAACCAAAGGGAGGCATACCTTGTTGCCTCACAAATATCCACCTCAATAGATGGAAACTATGAGTCTTTTCATTCTATCCATGCAATCAACGCGATGAGAATTATCAGCCAGGCATAATGGTGTGTATTTTCCTCTTCCTTCACTTCCCTACAATTTGCCAAAAATTCCGTACACAAATAGGCAACCCAGTTGAATGAGACCCCTGCGCTGCACTTTGCAGCCAGAGATACTACTGCCGCAATAGCTCATTTGCCCTGCATTTCCTCATTATTTTTCCTGTTAAGATGTGTGCAGAGAAACACACTCCTTGGTCATCAATAGAGTTGATGTGATATCCCCGCAAATTCTTCACTAAGTCGAACTTGTCCTTCATTAGTTGTGTTGTTTCCTTGTCTTTGTTCTTGCTCACAAATTCTTCCATGGGGTCTTTTCCCTAATGAGGAAATATCGTGATTCTCTTGATTAGCATCTCATCAATCGGGATCCTCATCCCTGGCCAAATTCAACCATCATGTACTAGTGCGAGGAGTTGTTGCACACAGATTGTACTGAACAGGTTTCAACTGAAATGTAGCACATTCAGCAAGTTCAGAAGCCCTACTCTCTGCACTCCCACAACACATTATTTTGGTTCCAACCTTATTACTCCGCTTTTTGGGTGCCGAACCTACTTGAGATATCTACTTGGTTTGAACTGAGGGTACTTACTTCGATCATTAAAATCCCAATCTTCCACCTTCAGTTGGGGGTATTCCCCAATGTGTCACCATCAAAAGGCACCTCCTCTAGAAATAGTGGCATATAGGTAGAAAATTTCCATTCTTTTGGCTCCCTAACCAGCTTTGTGCACAACTTTCTCGGTGCCATGTATGCTAGGAGTATAGAGGGGATATCCACATCCTCTGTCGGCTTCTTCCTCACTATCGTCGTCCTACTGAGGTTTCTTCTGCTACACCGGTTTCTTTCCTTTATGCATGGGCTTTTTCCCTTTACCCTCTTCATTCTTCACCTTCACTTCATTTTGTATCTTCTTTCACAGTGATTTTCTCAATTATGCTGCAAAGACCTTAGCTGGTCTCCTCTCCTTCATATTATGTGGTTGTGATTGGGGTTGTGGTTGTTTTTGTGCCTGTGCTTGTGGTTGTAAGTGCGGTTGTAAAGACACCTACTTTCCAGGTGACCTTAAGTGCATCCAAGACATAGGCAAAATTCGGTGCCCCTACTATCTTTCTTGCTTGTGACTCCATGATACAGCTAGCCATTTCTCTGTAAATATCCTAACCAATTCTTGCTAGCTCCTCTCAGACATGCAATAGCTCTTTTTCACTTAGGCGCAATTTCTGATCTCTCTAGGCAACAAAGTGTAAAATGTGGTGCGGGATGTGGTTTTTATAACAATTTTGAATTCCCAGGCTCATGATTGGCTCTATATTTGTCTCATTTAATGAAGGTATGGGCTAGATACAGCCAGGTTTGCTTCATAAATTCTTTTCTCCTACACCCCTCAATGGTGATTTCCTTTTAATGGTGCCCTTCTTCCTTCCGATGGTCATATTTCCAGCTAACTTTGTCATATTTCCCCTTTTCACCTCTTCTTCATCGTAGCTCGCTCAGACTTCATCATATTCCTGAGTATCGCACAATAATCTTCCTTCGGCAAAGTCCCTTCCTGCAGAGTATTTTATAGTCTCGTGCCCACTTTTAACTGTTGGTGTCCCTAAGACTTCCTCCCCTCCATTTTTCAATGTAAAGCTCCAGGGACATAGTTGTCCCTGTATATCTTCAATCTACTACTATTCACTCATCCTAGAATTATCTAACCGTTCAACTTCGTGAGTTAAACAACACCACCATCTCAAATGTTCTTGACAATATGTGGCCCCAACCAATGTGTTTTGAATTTTCTTGAGAACTTCACAAACTTACTATCATATAATAATACAAGGTCCCCTCCCCAAAATATATTCTTTTTGATATGCCTATCATGTCATGATTTCTCCCTTGCTTTCTACACCTGTTGCTGGAATTATTCTATGAATCTATCTTCATCTAAATCTAGTATCTATGACATTCTTTCCTTCATCATGTCAGGGTTTTCCATATCTACGATAGCTGCAATTCTCAGACTTGGAACTATGTATTCCATAGGCATAAATGCTTCTTATCCATATACCAACCTAAAAGGTGTTTATCCTATTAATTTCTTGCATGTCGTTCTATATGCCCACAACACCGCTAGAATCCTCAAGTCCCAGTCATCTCTATTTACATTGCACACCTTGGTCAATGCATTCTTCAAAATATTATTGAAAGCTTCCACTATCCCATTTACCTGAGGATGATAGGGAGAGATATTCTAATGGTAAACTTGAAATTCCTTAGTTAGTGCTTCAATTGTCTAATTCAAAAAATGTGTCCCTTGGTCACTCATCAATATCTTCAGACAACCAAATATGGACAGCATATATTCAAAAATCAACTTCGCAATGATTTCTACATAGCACTCCTTCACCGGTTTTGCCTTGGCCCACCTTTTCATATAATCAGTTGCAGTAATAATATATCTTGCACCAGAAATTTTCCCTGACAGACTGATAGGTCCAACAAAGTCAATTGCCCATTTATCAAAAGCCTACCAAATCACCTGTGGTACTAGTGGCATTTCATCTCTTCTGGATGGATTTCCTATCCTTTGACATACATCACATGCTTCAAAATAGTCTTTTGCATCCTTATGCACTATAGGCCACATAACCCGGCTCTCAAAATCTTCTGCATAGTGGATTTTCCTGCATAATTCCCACCTCTGACTCCTCCATGATATTTTGTCAGAATGCTTTGTCTTTCATGTTTAGGGATGTATCTGCACAGTACTTTGTCCGGTCCCATTTTATACAAGTGTCTTGAAATCAGCAAGAAATCAGTTGCTTGAACCTCCAATTCCTTCCTTTGCTTTGTAGTGTACTCTGACGAGCACCAATCTTGTGTACAAAAACTGAATAATATCCATGAAGTGATCATCTGTGACTTTATTTGCAAACAGTTGTGCATCAAGTAGATTATCTTCAATACTTGTAGGTTCTTCTCCTATCTCTATCCTGTATAGATGATCAGGGCCAACATTCAATCTTCCCAGCTTCAGTATAACTTCGAAGTCATATTCTTGGAATAATAAAAACCATCGATAGATATTTCCTCCTAAAATAGGATTATTCACCAAGTACTTTAACGCAAAATGATCTATGAACATCTTAAGTGTGCTCCCAACAAGTAATGTTTGAACTTTTGTAGTGCATACACCATAGCTAACCCCTCCCTTTCTACCATGTTGTAATTATTTTATGCCTTAGACAACGTCCTACTTTCAAATTCTATGGGATCATCAATATCACCTTCTCTCGGTTGTGCTATTACTACAACCAAAGCTATGCACGATGCATCAACATGCACTTGAAACTCTTTCTTCCAATCCGGAAAACTAGAATCGACACAGTTACCATGTTTTCTTTCAGTACATCCAAGCTTTTCTGGCATTCTTCATCCCACTAGAAGGTCACATCCTTCTTTAGTAACTTCTCCATCGGTGTAGTTATCTGCGCATATCCTTTTATAAACTTCATGTAGTAACCAATGTGTCCTATCATAGTACGCAGTTGTATTACTCTTTTCGGTGCTGGTACGTTCACAATGACTGCGATATTTGCCAAATCCACCATGAATCCATGTTTACAAACCACATGTCCCAACAATATTCCAAATGGTGCACAAAAGGTGCACTTCTTCAATTTCAACGATATTTGATGTTGCCTACATTTATCCAGCATCAATCTTAAGCTCGCCACATGCTTCTTTAATAGCCCAAATACTGTCCAATCGTCAAAGTAAACTTTCTAAAATTTGTGTATGTAATCCTTGAAAGTTGCAATTACAACTCTATAAAAAATAGCAGACGTATTCTTCAACCCAAAAGGCATCACTAAATACTGATAGGAGCCCCATTTTGTGGAAAATGTTGTCTTATGTCTATCTTCTGGTGCAATTTTGATCTGATTATACCCTGAGAGGCCATCTGTAAAAGAGTAGGTCTCTTGTCCTTCTACATTATCCAACACTTCATTCGTAAATGGTGTAGGAAAAGGTCATGCAAACATGCATCATTCAACTTCCTCAAGTCCACACAGATTCTAATTTCCCCTTTCATCTTCTTCTCCTAAAATACCATGGGACTTACCCATTCAAACTCTTCGACAGGTTCAATTATCCCCGTTGCTAACATCTTGTCGAGTACTTCTTTTACCTTTTCCTTATACTTTGTATTTAGTCTATAAGGCCTCTGCTTAACAGGCTTTGCATCAGGCTTCAGAGGAATCCTCATAACTCCCAAATCTCCTAATATTCTCTTCATATCTGATGTTGCCTACATGTATCCAGCATCAATCTTAAGCTTGCCACATGCTTCTTTAATAGCCCAAATACTATCTAATCGTCAAAGTAAAATTTCTAAAATTTGTGTATGTACTCCTTGCAAGTTGCAATTACAACTCTATAAAAAATAGCAGACGTATTCTTCAACTCAAAAGGCATCACTGTATACTAGTAGGAGCCCCAGTCTATGGAAAACGTTGTCTTATGTCTATCTTCTGATGAAATTTTGATCTGATTATACCCTGAGAATCCATCTGTAAAAGAGTAAGCCTCTTGTCCTTCTACATTATCAAACATTTCATCCGTAAATGGTGTAGGAAAAGGTCATGCAAACATGCATCATTCAACTTCCTCAAGTCCACACAGATTCTAATTTCCCCTTTTGCCTTCTTCTCCTAAACTACCATGGGACTTACCCATTCAAACTCTTCAACAGGTTCAATTATCCCCACTACTAACATCTTGTCTAGTACTTCTTTTACCTTTTCCTTATATTCTGTATTTAGTCTATAAGGCCTCTGCTTAATAGGCTTTGCATCAGGCTTCAGAGGAATCCTCATAACTCCCAAATCTCCTAATATGCCCTTCATATCTGAAAAATTAGTAGGGAAAAACTCTTGATATTCATGCAACATATATGTTATCTTGTTGACTCCCTCTGCATCCAGTAATCTCCTATTGCTTCGTACTTTGGTTCAGCCTCTCACCCTATATTCACCTTCCTCCTCTTTAATGGCTTTGTTATATCAAGCATTTCTATCTTAGGTCCATTTAATTCGCAATGACCTTCTGACTCTCTAATGTCAATGTTGCGAGGATATTCATCCTCTTTGACAGTGAGATTATAACATTCCATTACATCACGCATCTGCATAGCCCAATCATGTTTCCAGATAACTGGAACTTCATTTTCAAAAATCTTCTTCTTAACTATATTCAGAGCTACATATATATGTGGATAGTCATCTTCAAATATAAATTTCATCACAAATCCATCCACCATCTCCACCCAACTAGCAGTTCCATGTCGAAGTTCAATTTCCTAATACCATTTCTGAGAAATTGTCTCCAAGGTATGTATAAAGACATGCACCCACTCTTCTCATGGAATGTCCTCCCAACCTGCCATACAGAGTAGTACATGATCCCTTGGATCAGTTTGACCATCATAGTTTTCTGCGAGCTATGTCTCTAATCGACCAAATCTTACCCACATCAATACCCTACATCTTTTCCAATCTCCGATATTTTTCTTGTGAGTACCCCACCACCTAGCAGGGGTTGTTCTTACAGCTTGATCCAGAGCTAACAATCTTTGATCTTTTGGTACACATTTCTCATAATCTCTAAATAAAATATTTATATCACCCAATCCTTCATATAAAGGTAAAACACATACCTCAGCTATCATACAGCACACTACCTTGGTGATTCTTGCACATCGCCTTGTCGACTTCATGCAATATGTTCTGCCAGTTCTCCAATTCCTCTTATGAATATGAGGTGCAGGAACTATCTTCCTCCCAAGTCAGTCTTCCACCTATAGTAGGATTGACCGACTCTTCCTCCTTCGTTGTGATATTATATATATTATTAATGTCATCTGTGCTATATCCCTCCTTGACAGGCTCTGTATACCTCGCTACCTCTAATGGATCCAATGGGAAAATACCCCTCATGTGATTACTCTCGAATATTATTTTCCTTTTCTTAAGATTAATTATATCCATATTGAAAAATTCCCAATCCAGTCTAAGCAATGTAGGGTAAGGATTACTATCATCCACTATCTTAATTACTTCAAAGTTAGTGGTAGTGTGCACTCCTTCGATGTCCACTATGACATTAGACAACCTTCCTAGGGGTAATATTTTCTATGGATTTTCCATCTTCAGCTAAATAGTAGATCATTGTATCTTTTTCTTACCCATAAATTCCCAAGTCCTCCTTGGAAAGACATTAGCATTAGATCCCAAATCCAAGATTACCTTGTCCATGTCATACTCCCCAATCTGCATTGTAAGCCTCATTTATTTCCCCATTCTCTTCTTATGTATATGAATATTATTCATTGTGTTCATCTCACTCTACAGTACCTCCTTAGAAGCAAAAGAGTCTATTAGTTCCTATAATCCCTCCACAACCTTCTATTTCTTAATAACTTCATGCAAGTCTGCAAAAAAGACTTCAAAATATCTGGATCTACATCTTAGGTAGCAATTGATATTATCTCACAGATGTTCTTCTGATTTTTCTGCGCCATAGAGATCGAAGCTCCATCATCCATGAAAATCCACTTTGCCTTGATAAATACTTTATTTTCTTTCTCAATATCAAAGGCAAGAGCCTTTTCAATGGTCTTCCTTATCCACGTAGCTTCATCTTCCTTTTTCCCATCAATTTTATCATCTCTAGTCACAGATCCACTTCTTGTTACAATACTGATGCGCGTTTCATCTTCCCTTGGTTCGGCGGTCATCATTTTAATGTTCGTTTCATGTTGTTGGTTTCTCTTCTCCTGCATCTTCACAATAAGACAGGGCATTCTTCCATCACATTATCAAAATACTTACAATAGATGCAGGATTTCATGGGGTTCTGATAGTCCCTCATGAAATGTCCTGCCTATCCACAATTATAACAGATAATCTGGCCACGTCCTCAACCAGCTCATCCTCCTTGTCCTCCACCTCACCCTTGGAAACCTCCTTGACCAGCATGCTGGCCTGACTCTTCATGTGATTGTCCTTGAGCTTGTAAACTTAAAGCATTAGCAGTGCGATCCATCATTAAATCATAACTTCGATCATTTTTCTCATCATGGCCCATTAATCTACAAAAGTTGAACAATATATGCTTCAAATTCTATATGTAAGGTGGAAATATTCAAATCGATGTTGGCCTCTCACTCTACAAATATCGCAGTACAATCCTAGGTTCAGTGGATTATGTGATCCACTCACTATATAGTCTCTAAACACACGGCATTGATCCTTATAATGACCCTTTGCTTTTCATTATGTACACCATACTCCTAATCTGACATCTTTTCCCCTCTTAATATCCTGCAATTCCAAGGTCAAATTACTTAGTTGAGTCTGTATCTGTTGTACTCTTGCATGAGTATCCCCAACCAGTGAAGCTTCCAACTTCATCGCAATCTCCAATGCTTCAAATTGAGTCTCAGTCTTCTGTTGTGTTAGAAGTAACCTAATATATGGCAACAATGCGGCTATAAACCATTATTTATGTTGTTTTGGAGGTAAAGTAAAGCTTACTTGTCCCGTCAATACCTTGAATCACTGATATAAATCCCTTACAGACACATTCGATGCTTGCTTGATCTCTTTTAGCTCCGTGATACACTGCGATTCTAATTTTGGCTTCTAGAACTCAACGACCAATGCTTTCTTAATTTCATTAAACGTAGCATTCGTCTTACTCACAGAGTATTTCATATACCATGTCATTGTTCTCTCCCATAGTGACGTGACGAGTTGTGCCTTCTTTACATCACCATTATTAATATGCCTCGTTGTCCATACTGCGTCATATACGAACCAAAACTGGTATAGATCCTCCGCTCTGAGTCCTTTAAAGACAGGTAGCTTAATGTCATCAACCATTCTTCTTCTTCTCAATGGGCTAGGTGGAGGTGGAAGTGGAGAAGGAGTATGGGGATGGGGATGGGGTGTGAGGGGGGTAGATGGATGGGGGATCCCAAAGACGCTCTGATTCTTCTCAACTCTTGAATTTAACATGCCTTCTAGATGGGGAGGGGAATTTCGCGGGGTTGTAGAGTTACTTCTTTCTTCTTCGCTCTCAGATCCTAACTAAGGGCTATAGTCAGTCTCAATATAGTTCTTTGGCTTTGTTCTATATCGCTTCCCACTTCGCATAGCTCCTGGATCCAACATATTTCTTCTTTTCCTAAACATTAAACTAACTGCATCCACATAATCCCCTTTTCACACAATAACATCTTAATCCAGAGCTTCAGATAATTTAAGGACTTACCTCATGGTCCTTTGAAGAATCTTCATTCAGCTTCACTGTAGGACATGATCTCATTGGTTGCAAATTCAGTGATAAATCCTCCCAAAATGTTATCAATCCAAAAATCAATAGCCCTCGAGATATTCTTGTCGATTCTCTTGAGCATCGTATCAAATCAGTATTCCACTCCTTTGGATTTTCGCCTTTGAAATAGGTATTATGCTCAACTAACTTGGATATCCACTGAAGTAATTCAATGTGGAACAAACCAAAGAAAATCTCGTATTGATCTTTGAAGATATATCTCTACAGCCAAGGTTCAGTTGATAAACATGGGTTTTTGTTCTCTTCTTCTAGAAATTCTCTTTCTTTCTATTCAAACCACTCCTAGAGTTCTTTCTTCGATGAACACCAAATCATATTCCTTTAAGTAGATCCCGGTCCCAAGAACAAAACCATTTGTTGGTTTGAGGGGGCTTGACCCGGGTTCAGAATGTGTTGTGAACCAACAAAACTCTCAACTACTGGCCCTGTCGGAATTGACCTGCAAGCAGATTGCAATCTCACTCAAAGCAGCTATGGGAGGTTGAAAAACCAAGTTTCTGCAACTGAAGATATATCCACACAGTGGCACCATGTATTTACTTCTACTTTATATTGATCTTATAACTCCGCATGCATAAGAAATTTTTGTAGATGATTAATTTAACAAATTCACATTAAACCCATAAACTCTAACAAATAACAATATATCTTACATTTCTTCGCATAATTTAGTGAAAAACATGCATAACTAGATACATAACAATAGACAATAAACACATAAAGAGATGTAACACTTTGCCAAAACTTTGTTTTTTATTAAAAGGATATTCAATTACATGCACTTCTCTGACTTACGCACCCAACTGCAGGTGGTATGTGCACTCATTTACAGACTCTTCAAGGCCTCTATGCACTCAACTGCGAAGCCTTCTCCAAAATCAGAAGATAGAAAGATAAATAGTTGAATGATCTCTTATATTATGTTCTATTTCTTCTTCACTACGGTATTAAACATCCTTAAATACATTTCATATTTACAAAAACCATGGTCCACATACCTTGGATCCACAAAACAAGAACTAATAGTCACATCCCCAAAGCCCTATAAGATTGCACGATGAATATATCTTCGCTAGCTCCACACGGTCTGCTCCTTCTTTTGCGGGGTCTTTTATCCAAAACATGGACCAAGTTGGGCCATGCCCAACACCCCTTGGCAAGCCAGGTGGTCGATTCCTGGAATCGGCCTCGAGCAGGCTAGGGGGTCGATTCTGGGAATCGAGCCCTAACATGCCAGGGGGAAAATTCTGGGAATCGGCCCCGGACAGGGCAGGGGACTGATTCTAGGAATCTCCCCCCCGTAAGCAAGGGGGATGATTACTAGAGTCGTCCCCTCGGCCTGTCGAGGACTGATTACCATAATCGGCCCCATATTCTGTGGGGGGCTGATTATGGGAATCGGTCTCCAGTAGGCCAAGGGGTCGCTTTTCCTCGGGTGGGCACCCGGTCATGGGCGTGCACGGCTAAGGCACAAAGGCCTCCTAATAGGGAGGGGTTGATTCTGATAGTCGACCCCCTACTTGCTAGGGGGCTGATTCTCAAAATTAGCCCCTGGCCTACAAAGGGACCGGGAACAAATGTAAAAAACAATAATTCTTTTTCTAAGGAATGGGTTTTGTTTTATACCCTGTATGAACCTAACAACCAACTTGTCATGGGGGTCGATGCGAATGTTTTTGGTCTTTTTTTGTTTTGTTTTATTTTTTTACTTAAGTTATTGGTTTTTTTGTAATATATATATATATATTGCAGGAAGATGGCATCAAGGAATATTTATGTGAATCTTTTTATACCAAAGACAGCTAAAGCTGGAGGTGGATCCTTAAAAAATACTATTGAGCAAACCCAACCTGAGCTAATAACTAAAAATATAGCAAGTGCCTCTAAGGATAAGAAGTTGGTTTCTTATTGAAAGAAATCACAAGAAGTGAAGCATATAAAAAAGGTGAACAAGACTTGCAAATATATCTATATGGTGATATCCCTAACGATGGTGGAAGATATGAGGTACTGAGAAAAGTACTAGACATGTGTTTGATACCAGATACTGAAGTTGTTTATGTACTTACAAAATTGCCCAAGTCACATGACAATATTATATATCAGTTTGCATTGTCAATGTATGACATGACGAATGATTATACAAAAATGTATAAACAAATCATAAACGACATTGCACAAGATATCATAAGTATTTATATATATGTGTGTGTGTGTGTGTGTGTGTGTGCTTTGCATTATTGTAATTATATCATTATATCTTTTATATCTTAGTTTTTATTGACATGTGATGTTTTGTTTGACATAATTTTATTGAAAGTCTTTCAATTATGTTGGGAAAAAATTATTTTATAGAGCGAGATATTATGAATGTTGTTAGAAGTTTTTACTACGCGTCAGAAGAAGATATGACAAACAAGTAAGAAAAATTACTTCAAAACTCTGCAAGATTCCATCCAAGGGATCAGCAAAGAATGTCTATAGTGGATAAATCTAGCAAAGCTAGACATGTTACTTTTGAAGATGGGAAAGTTTAAACTAAAGCTAAAGCTGAAGAATATGTTGTCATTATTGAGGATGAGATTAGAACTGATGTTAAAAAGGAGAAGAGTCATAAAAGGCCAAAAGCAAAAATTCCCAAGAATGTCTATGTTCTAGTTGATGATGAAGATGTTACATATGTAGAAAATAATATGATAACCGAGAGGATGAAGAAATTAAAAATTGATCATTCTCAAAAAATCATGACCAACAATGAAAATCCTAATAAAAACTAAAAAAGAAGCAGAAGAATCATTACACCAAATACTGATTTAAAGAAATGACATTATTAAAACAAAACAAAATGCTATTCAACATCACTTAACAAACTATAAACCTTAAAATATATTTTGACTTAAAATTTGATTTTAATGAAATGTATAATTTATATATATTTTGACTTAAAATTTGATTTAATGAAATGTATAATTCTTATTTATTATAGAGTTTATAACTATTTTTAATATTAAATTACAATTTAAAATAATATTTGATTATTAATACTAACTTTTAAAGTTAGAAATTAAAGCAACAACTTTGGGTCTGAGATATTCTGAAACCAAAAGTGTGTGTATGTCTCATGGACTCACTGGTTGAGTCACGATTAAGGAGTGGGTGTTGCTATTTTGACAGCGACAGTTCATTTGTAGATGGAAACCGTTGGCAACACAAATTTGGAGAGTGGCCATTTCAGTGTGCGTGCATGCAATGGTTATGTAGGTGGTTTTGGTTTTTTGGTTTACTGTTCATAAAATTAGCCGTTGGAACAATACACGTGTTTGAGTTTTAAACTTATAAGTTAATTGGTGAATTGTGTTATGGTGTATAAGTATAGTTAAATCAATAATATTTATTGGTTTATTTTGAATAAGATTTTAATATGGTTAAATTAATAATATTTATATTGATAGCTTTGTTTGTTTTGGAATAGGTTTTCATAATTTTAATTTCGCGTGGATGGTAGCGATTTAACTTTTATAGAATATTTTTAATAATATATACAAATAAATAAATAAAGTTCATTTTTAAAGTAATTATGCAAATTTTCCTCTTATAACTAAATTCACTAATTAATTATGTGTTTTAATCAATTGCGTTTTGATGTTTATTATGGATTGATGGCTATTATATGGTTGTGTGAATAATAATATTAATTTAGTTTTATTTATTTATGAAACAACCACTACATAGTAGCTAGTATGTGCGGCTTATTCTAATTATAGTTAAATTAAAGTAAAAATATTGAACTCACATTAGTGTGTTAAGGTTTAAAATCTGGTCAATATAGATTTTACTAATTAATGATTGGTAAATTGACGTACTTTGTTAATTGTAATTCTACAATGTGGTGGTGGAAAATCCAATCCTACCGAGGGACAATTAATGCATTTGTTAAGAATATTGTCTAGAAGATTTTAGATTTTTGTGTAACTTATAAATAGATATATTTTAAATGGTGGTTTCTCTTCCTAGATATATCTGTTACAGATAGGTTCAATATATTCCTCGAAAAAATATAAATATTAAAAATAGAGTTGTTTTACTTAGTTATTTGTTGTTTGGATAAATAACCATTTAATTTATTATTAATCAGTTTTTGTTTATTTGTTTATTGATAGTAAATACAATTATATAATTATTTTTCTATAATTTAATTTACTCATTATAATTCATTTCATTTTCATGTGCTTAAAATTTATGGGTTTATAATATTAATCTTAAGGTTTTGAATATTAGTCCTAAGGTTTAATATTAATTCTAGGGTTTATAATATTAATCAATTAGATAATCACGGTTTCAATCTTTATAATAGCTTTGGTTTATAATATTTATCTTAGAGTTTCTATTCCTAGGGTTTAATACTAATCATAAGGTTTATAATATTAGTCCTATGATTTAATATTAATCCCTCAATATTAGGGTTTATAGAATTAATCTCAGGTTTATTATTATTCTATTGACTTTATAATCCCTTGGGTTTATAAAATTAATTGTTAACATGCATAATAATATATTAGGGTTTATAATAATAATTTTATGTTTCATATATTATTCTAAGAGTTCACAATATTAATCTTCTTGTTTAATATTAATATAGAGGTTAATAATCTCTTCGGATTATAATATTAATATTAGCATTAGGAACTTTAATATTAATAGTAAAGTTTATATTTAGTATTAATCCTAGAGTTTATAATATTAATTTTCGGCTTAATTTTTTCACTTGAGTTTAATATTTTTCCCTTGGGTTTGTTTTTTTAAGGTGGTTCACCAACAAGGCCTAACCCCAAGGGTATCAAGGAGATTTGAGGTAATTAGCCACAAGAACTCGACCAAATAAACTATCCCTTTGAATTGTTAATACTTAATAGAACATATTATTAGACATCAAAATACACATATATTAATCATGAAAATTGTAATTTTTATAAAAAAAATCTCGCAAATTATATTTCTTTTATTAAAA
>APFE030925023.1:49648-84421 GCA_000404065.3 Pinus taeda
ATTCATCATGATTGAGAGGAGTAATGGATTAGATTAGAATAGAATCTAGATTATGGAGGCTTGTTGAGAAGTTCCTAGAGATATCTTCTAGCAAAGTAGGATTCAGCATGATTGAGAGGAGTAATGGATTAGATTAGAATAGAATCTAGATTATGGAGGCTTGTTGAGAAGTTCCTAGGGATATCTTCTAGCAAAGTAGATGAAACTAGCTAATGATTCATTCAAAATACATGAAAGAAATAAAATAAGCAAGCATATTATTGTATTGTATTTAGTTATCTCTTAATTGTTTTTTTTAGAAAATTTGGTCATTAAATTATATTTTCCCAATTCTATCTTCATGAGTATAGGATCTGGATTGGAGCATTATATTATTTTCAATCCATCTACATACTTTTAGAGTGGAAAATTTGAAGGAGTCAACTCATAGGACTATTTTTACTAGATGATCTGAGTTTAACAAAGTGGGGTTTTAAACCTTTCGAGGTAGTTTGAAGCATTTTCTAACATTATTGGGGTCCAAAAACTTTCACTTGCACAAAACCCCTAGGCGTTGTTCTACACTCAGACACATTTCCAATGGTGCAAGAAAGACCTCAAACGGAGTCCGTAGGCAAAAGTTATGCCATCTGGAAGTTGATTTTCCTACTTTGACCACCGTGATTCGAGAGGATGCCAGGCCAGCCCCATTACTCATGAAAAGGGTCTAGCCATGTGCTCATGTTGAAGAAGATTCTAGAAGGGTCAATATCATAACTCTAGTTAAGAGCTAAAAGATTCAAACTTATCTAGTTGTGCCATAAGTGAGCCATTAAGAGAAAAAGAGATTCCATTTTATTGGAGTGCATTTTGTTCCATAAATGAATATAATAGCTAAGAGTAGATAGAGAGAGAGCAAACAAAGATAGTTTGTGTTTTGTAGCAACCCACGAGCCATAGGTCTCACTCCTTACATCCATTTCCATTTAGAGAAACAGAGAGCAGAACAACCTCAGCTTCCAGCTAAGTTTTCTCTGGTATGAGTTTCCCAAGACATATCTTGTCTCATTGTGATTTGTGGGTGTTAACTTTTTTACTATTCTCTATTTTCTGTATTCCATAGACTGCAGTAATTCAATAAGTTTAGAAATCTAAAAAAAATTAACCTTAGTAATATAGATTTCAATTTTTCCATATATTTTATCGAATATGTTGTGACAAACTATCTCATGTAATATCCATAAAAATTCACAAATCATTATAAAAAATCCATCCTAAACCAATATAGAAAAAATCATTAAGAAAATCTATCTACTTGCAATTCATGTTCATGTTGATCAACAGAAAAGAAAAATCACAAGTGAAAATTTACCTGTCCTAAACAAATATTGGGGCAAATCGTTACTTTTATGTACATATCCATTTACAGTTCATATCATTAAAAGAAAAGAGAAATCACAAGTTAACTTAAGTGCATACCTATATATGGGCAGTTCTCTCCTCTCCTCTCTCTCTGAAAAGACGGAGGATCTTTGTTTTGAAAACAAAGAAAAATACTTTTCCAAACAAATATAAATATTAAACATTATGCAATAATTCAATTATTACTTTACTTTTTCCATTTTTATATTTAAAATAAAATAATATTAAATAATTAAGAGGATCTTTATTTTGAAAACAAAGAAAAAGGGAAAGATGGAGGAGGAGAAAACTCTAAAGCTTTCTCTAAACACAATATAAATATTAAGGATTACGCAATAATTCAATTATTGGTTTATTCTTTCTATTTTTATCTCTTGAAATAAAATAATATTTACGCCGTAAGGCGTTTCCCTTTTAAATGAATTGCCCCAACCGTCGTCGTGTCCTATTGTTCACCGTGGATTTGTGGTGTTAGACGATTGAACAAAGTTTGATCGTTGATCAAAAACCGGTTCATGAAACTGAAACGGTTCGTGAATTTTCGTCTCGTCGTTCTCGCTCATGGAAATGGCGGTCATTAGATGCTTATTAGTCACCCATATTTTAATTTCCCTGAGTTGTAGTTTGAAAAGACTTTGAGAATAAGAGAAGTAGGATGTTCAGAAAACGATGAATGTGGCAGCCATTGCTGCTGCAGTTTCTCCAGCGACATCGGAGCCTGGATTTTGGGTGTCGATGCTGTAAACAGTACGAGATGTGTCCCACGAGATGAGCATTTTGGGCATCTAAAAATGTCTGATTTCTTAACGCATTCCCTCAAGGCAATTTTTCAATTCCTGGTACCAGAGCTCAAATTGTTGTTTGATTCAACTATGAATGAGTTCGACTCCTTTAAAGACATTAAGAAGCTATTTTCCGATGGGAAAAAGTTGCCCAACAACTCAATTCTAGAAGTTGCCAAAAATTTCATTCCCTTTGAGCTTGTCAAAGAGTTTCTTACAACAGACGGTGAAAAATTGTTCAAGTATCCCCTTCCTCAAGTTATAGCTCGTGAGTATTTCTCTTCCAGACACGTCCATGCATCTTCTTATTCTATGCTTGATTTCTACCATATTTTGAATAATTGAACTTACTGGAAATGGGATTAATAGGTGCAGATGACGAATTTGCATGGAGGAAAGATGAAGAATTTGCACGCCAGATGCTGGCCAGAGTCAATCCTCTTGTTATACAGAGACTCCAAGTAATCAGCAGATCTCTAGTCCCCATTTGTCTCCTCTCTATTTTTAATTAAGCTTAGGCTACATAATTTTAATGTTGTGAATGGTTGAATTCACAGAGTTTTCCTCCGAGAAGTAAACTGGACCCTTTGATGTCTGGTCCTCAAATCAGTTCTATTACTGCTTCACACATCGAAAATAATCTCGATGGTCTAACAGTGGAGCAAGTATATTGATCCAACTCAATGCTTGTTCCTTGTAATTTGGCTTGTCTTTTGATCTGCAACAGCCGTGAGATTCATGTATTCATAGATGGATATGATATTTTCAGCCTCTCTAGGATAACAGACTCTTCATTCTGGACCACCACGATGCCTTGATACCGCATCTGGATCGAATAAATGCTCTGTCTATCACCAAGACATATGCTTCTCGTTCAATTATCTTCCTGAAGAAGGATGGCACATTAAGGCCAGTTGCAATCGAGTTGAGCCTACCCCCTTTCAGAAGATCGGGAAAGTGTTGGGAAGGTGTTTACTCCAGCAGAGGAAGGCGCAGAAGGAGCTCTATGGCAGCTGGCTAAAGCGTACGTGACCATTAATGATTCTGGTTACCATCAGTTTATCAGTCACTGGTAAAACCGAAATAGCCACAACTAATAGAATACCTGCAGAATTTGTTTGATATTTACAATATCATTCTATATATAGCCCAGACTGAGACTGTAATGGTCGGATTCTTTCAGGCTCAAGACTCATTCAATTACGAAACCATTTATTATTGCTACTAACAGACAGCTGAGTGTGATGCATCCCATTCACAAGCTATTGAGCCCTCATTTCCGGGACACAATCAACATCAATGCTCTGGCTCGCCAGATTCTTATAAATGGCGGAGGCATTCTTGAAAGAACAGTGTTTACTGGAAAGTATGCCTTGGAGATTTCTTCGGTAGTGTACAGGCAATGGAGGCTTGACGAACAAGGGTTACCTGTAGATCTCATGAAAAGGTAATCATAATTGTTGTTGTACATACACCATGGAGTTAAAGACTAAAATTTATTTAGGTCAGTGATCTAATTACTGTGCACATTTGACCTATCATAACTTGGTTGGTGAACTGTCTAACGACCAGTTTTCAATGTTGGGCTTCTCCCAATTTATTATAAATATGGACAATCTCCTTACAATTATACTGTATCTCTCTGTATACAGATTTTTTCTTTCATTCAGTTCTGTTTTTTACTGTAATGTTTTATGTATGGAATTCAAACTCTGGTATGATGTTGTGTTGATTAGTGCTCTTTGTTTTCTAAACAGTAATCAATACTGATTAAAATATGAGCCTCATCTTTGTGTCAACCATTTGAATTTTTATTAACATTTTTACCTAAATGTGGCTACGACTTGACAGGGGTATGGCAGTGGTGGACTCATCAATTCCCTACGGGCTGAAGCTGATGATCGAAGACTACCCTTACACTGTGGATGGATTGGAGATATGGTTGGCAATAGTTTCATGGGTTAAGGAGTACCTGTCCTTGTACTACCAGAATGATGATGCAGTGAAATCTGATACAGCGCTGCAAGCATGGTGGAACGAAATCAGAAATGTTGGTCACGGAGACAAGAAGGACGAGACATGGTGGTACAGCATGGAGAGCGTGGAGGAAGTTGAAAAGGCAATAACAACAATCATATGGTTGGCCTCAGCTCTTCATGCTGTAGCTAATTTTGGGCAATACCCTTACGCCGGATACATGCCTAGTCGGCCCACCATAAGGAGAAGGTTCATTCCAGAAAAAGGGTCCCAAGAATAAGAAATGGCTTAGTTAAGATAGCTTATAAATGGAGGCACAAGTTCTAAGACTCTCATGGTGTTATTTCAATACATTGGCCCTATTCAAGTTTTGAATGATTCAGAAATTAGCATATCTGTTAGATAGTGGAGGCAGGAAATTTGCACTTCTTTTCTGTCAAACCCGGTAGCTAATACTAAGAAGGCAGGTAGAAGTGGATGATTAAGATTGTTTATAGGTTTAGCCAACAGTTTTAATGGTAACATGCTTAGTTTGAACTTTTGGTGATATTGTTTCATCACATAGGCTGAGTACGGTTTGGTGAATTGTTACTGGAAATATACTTAAATCAGGATAAAAATATAGGTGGTAATACCTAGTTGAATGGACAGTCTCAGTATATTGGCCCTTTTGAGGATTATTACTTGACCAGTTTTTTGCCTTAGTCTGTTGAGTACATTTTTTTTTTTTTTTTGGTTGGTTGTTGTTGTAATTTGTAAATTGTATAGGTGATTTCCATTCACATGCTTATTGGAATAGTTGGCTTCTTGAATAGGGAATTCATGCAATTGAGTATGTGAGAGGGGTTTGTAGAACACATTATCTAATGAACTCTTATGTAGAGGCAAAAAGTCTCACTCATAGCCTACTCGGGGCTTCAGATGGGAATTTATTTTATAGATTCATGTATTCATATATGGATGTGATATTTTCAGGCTCTCTGGAACAACAAACTCTTCATTCTGGCATCTGGATCGAACAAATGCTCTGTCTATCACCAATACATATGCTTCTCGTTCAATTCTCTTCCTGAAGAAGGATGGCACATTAAGGCCAGTTGCAATCGAGTTGAGCCTACCCCCTTCAGAAGATCGGGCAAGTGTTGGGAAGGTGTTTACTCCAGCAGAGGAAGGCGCAAAAGGAGCTCTATGGCAGCTGGCTAAAGCGTACGTGACCGTTAATGATTTTGGTTACCATCAGTTTATCAGTCACTGGTAAAACCCAAATAGCCACAACTAATAGAATACCTGCAGAATTTGTTTGATATTTACAATATCATTCTATATATAGTCCAGACTGAGATTGTAATGGTCAGATTCTTTCAGGCTCAAGACTCATGCAGTTACGGAAACATTTATTATTGCTACTAACAGACAGCTGAGTGTGATGCATCCCATTCACAAGTTATTGAGCCCTCATTTCCAGGACACAATCAACATCAATGCTATGGCTCGCCGGATTCTTATAAATGGCAGAGGCATTCTTGAAAGACTAGTGCTTACTGGAAAGTATTCCTTGGAGATTTCTTCGGTAGTGTACAGGCAATGGAGGCTTGACGAACAAGGGTTACTTGCAGATCTCATGAAAGGTAATCATAATTTGTTGTACATACACCATGGAGTTAAAGATTAAAATTTATTTAGGTCAGTGATCTAATTACTGTGCACATTTGACCTATCAATACTTGGTTGGTGAACTGTCCAATGACCAGTTTTCAATGTTGGGCTTCTCCCAATTTATTATAAATATGGATGATCTCCTTACAATTATACTGTATCTCTCTGTATACAGATTTTTTCTTTCAGTGAGTTCTGTTCTTTACTGTAATGTTTTATGTATGGAATTCAAACTATGGTATGATGTTGTGCTGATTAGTGCTCTTTGTTTTATAAACAGTAATCAATACTGATTAAAATCTTAGCCTCATCTTTGTATCAACCATTTGAATTATTATTAACATTTTTACCTGAATGTGGCTACAACTTGACAAGGGTATGGCAGTGGTGGACTCATCAATTCCCTACGGGCTGAAGTTGATGATCAAAGACTACCCTTACGCTGTAGATGGATTGGAGATATGGTTGGCAATAGTTTCATGGGTTAAGGAGTACCTGTGCTTGTACTACCAGAATGATGATGCAGTGAAATCTGATACAGCGCTGCAAGCATGGTGGAACGAAATCAGAAATGTTGGTCATGGAGACAAGAAGGACGAGACATGGTGGTACAGCATGGAGAGCATGGAAGAAGTTGAAAAGGCAATAACAACAATCATATGGGTGGCCTCAGCTCTTCATGCTGCAGTTAATTTTGGGAAATACCCTTACACCGGATACATGCCTAATCAGCCCACAATAAGCAGAAGGTTCATTCCAGAAAAAGGGTCCCAAGAATAAGAAATGGCTTAGTTAATATAGCTTATAAATGGAGGCACAAGTTCTGAGACTCTCATGGTGTTATTTCAATTGAAACTTTGATGTTCAATCATGTTTCCCACACAAAGGTAGACCATTTTTTTCCAGTCTTATCTAAAGAGGTCACAATTTTGTCTCGATGGAAAATTCCGAAATTTGATTGTGGGAATGTTTAAATTTTTTTTGGATGGTGGAAATTGATTTACCATCCATCATGAATCCCTAGGCACCCAAAATACTGAAGCTTGACCACTTTAATTGACATTTTAAAAAAAAATAGCTGGATTTTTCCAAAATCATGTTGTAATTTCTATCATTTTCTGTGCAAAATTAAGGCACTCAAAATTCTAAAACGTGACAACTATAATTCACATTTTCAAAAAATTTAGCTAAATTTTTTCAAAATCATACTGGAATTTGTATTATTATCATCATGGCTCCAAAAATGTTTCATGCATTTTCAAATATGGAACGACGACCATGATGTTGTTCACAATGTCGTATCGTTTCTTTCACCTCTTCCATTACAATATAATAGTATTTTCTAATAACACCATAGATAGGTAGCATATGGAAAAATTACATCTCGGAAGACAAGAAAAAAAAGAAAACAAAACAAAAACTTTAAAATAACATACAAAAACATGTTCACATAAACAAAACAACAACATGGATAATGGATAACCTCTACAAGACATTACTATTATTTACCAAATAGCCATATTCGAATACACATAACCAATCATTTCAAGTATAACTCATTACCATCCACCCTAGCTTTCAACAATGTCCATTCATATGTTGCTTTTTTTCCACACACTACTATTATTTACAAAATATCCATATTCAAAATACACATAAGTAATACTTTCAACTCTAACTCATTATCATCCACCCTTTCTTTCAACAATCTCCATTCACATGTCGCTATTCTTCCACAAACTATTATTATTTACAAAATATTCATTTTCAGAATACACATAACTAACTATTGCAATTGTAACTCATTATCATCCACAGTTGTTTTCAACAATGTCCATTCACATGTCCCTATTCTTCCCCACTCTATGCCTTACGGCATTTCCTTTGCAACATAAGGTGCAAATGCTAGTATTATTTCTTTTACATATTTATTATTTTATTATTAATTATAGTGATTTGTCCAATTTTCCTCTCCAGTGAAAAATAATGGTTCTTTAGCTTTTTCCCTATAACTGTTAAAAAATAACCGTTTCTTAGTTGTTTCCCCTATATTTGTTACATGGTCTTAACTCCCTATTTAACCTATAGTTATGATCTGATTATTCATTTTGTCCTGATGATGAACCACATTGGTTGGTTCGAAACGCATAGGCCTAATTCCACCAATGTGATTTCTTCCGAAAATGTCTTTAAATAATCAAAATATGGATCACAGAAAGTTGAGTTTAATCAAATTTAAATTAACAAAAAAAATAATTAAAAAGTGTCGGTTGTAACACATTATATAATTCATTTTTTAATTTTCAACATTTTGCATTTAATTAACAAAGCCAAAAATTTAGAGAAACCATTTTACTGTAACTAGCTTTCTTATTTTGTACAACATATACATCCATGAAATAATTTATAATAATCTATCTATATCGATTTATTATTTAAAACTCAACTATCTATATGTTTTTTTTAATTCCCTTATATTTATTATTTATATTTTCCTTCCAGAATTGAACATCTCTGCTTTTTGCAATGATAACATGGTCTAGTCCAATCACCTTGATGCGAGATGGTGGAATTGTTTTTTCTGTTCTACATGGGTTTTCACAGAAGGCAAGCACACAGAACGAGAATTGCGCATCAAACTGGAATCCGTGAATGGATATATGAAGGCTATATAAGTTTATTGATGTTTAATATAGGTACTCAGGATTTCATGTCAATTCAATAGGAAAAAACCCCTAATTTTATTCAAGCAAGTATGGAGATTATGTTAGTTTTGACCCCTAGATCCTTGAAAATATCTAAGGTTTCACCCTTGAGCAAGATTCCTATCAAATCCACTCTTGGGTCTCTAAATTATGGGCATATCCGATAACTATTTTTGCATTATAGGAGACTCATATGCCCATCTTCTAGGGTTTTATTGGGTTTTGTAGAGTGATCTTCAAGCTTTTATGAGCTACTTAGGATTTCTGAGGACATGGGTATGAGGGATATAAAGCAGGCCTACTGATAGTTGGCTACAAAATATCACTATGATGTAAGCCCTCTGGAACAGGTTGAAGAGTACACGAAAAGATTTATTGAAGTGAATGACACTGCAAATGATAGGATCTGACACTGCAAATGCATGATTGACAACAGAAACATCATTGCACAATAAGACATAAAGCTCGTTAAGCAATAAGATGCTAAAAAAAATTAGAATATATATAATATATTAATATTAATATATATATTATATATATATATATATATAATGTTAATCTTACAAATGAGCGTTCAATTTTTGGTCAAAGGACACATTAATTGATAGTCAATCATTTATCGAATGCGCTATACCTGCCAGCGGAAGGGATAATAACCGTGAAATCAAGTTCCTCATTGATCTTGTGCTAGTTTAATATTCATATTTAGAGAATATTAGACAATCATATTTTTTGAAAAAGAGATTTGTAAAGAACTTTGTTATGGAACAAGGTGTGAAAAGCCAAAAACTTTCGGTGCATAAATATATTTCGACTTTTTATAAGTTGAATTTTCAATTCACAATGCATTTGTTTCTTGTACTCTGTAGGACTATATTTACATGGAGCATGAAGAAGATGATACATTTTAGAAATTTAAAGCAAGGGAGTGTAAGTGATTAGGTGCTCAAAATTATTCTCAAAAATCAAAGTGTCAGAATTTTGTTAAACTTAGCTTCAGATTGAAGAGCTTTTCATTCTGATTCCAACGGTGTGAACGACACTCAAATCCGAGCTCGTATGTATAAGTTAGAGCAAGTCAAAGTTCAGGTTTGACTTAGACACATGACAGGATTAGATGACATGGCAGACCCTTTAGCAAATGAGGAGGTGCCAAGTGGCAGGCCGTCATTGGTCCCTGCATATTACAATCTCAAGTTGTAGACAGATCATGTTAAAGAATCGACCCCGAGCAGGGAAGGGTTGTGATGCAATAAATCACAATCACACATCGATGAAGGGAGTGAAGTACGACATAATTGGCCCTCGGCGAGATCAAGGTTGCGATGCGATATCACAAACGAAAATCGCAATACTGCACAGTCTCGCATATCCAATACCATTGGTTTTTCGCTGATCTTGATATCCCAGATGCGATAAGGTTATAGGCTTCGGTTAATACTCCTGTCGGGTCCGTGCACATCACAATTGCACATCACCGCCGTGTTCACAGACCTTAAGCCCGCCGGTCCTTGCTGATTGTAATTTGTGATTCGGTCAACAGATTATGGCCCACCATGTGGCAAATTTTCACCCAGTTAGTGGTTTTTGGGGCTAATTTGTAGGATCATGCCAGATGTGGAGCAAATTGTGGAATGAATAGTGGGGAAACTAGGAGAAGTCATAAATTCTTCAATTTTCCACCAAATTGGGTGCAAAAAGAGGCTAGATAACCATTTTTGAGTATTTTGAACTTATTGAAACATGTTTCAAAGAATTTGAGCATTGTAAACACACTTTTGTTTTAATTTTGAGCATAATAGAGAGACCCAAGCATTGGAAGCTAGACCAAGGAGATGTAACCAGGAGGGGTGAACTCCTCATTAAATCCCTGTGTTGTGTGTTGTATTTTGATGTTCTTTGCTATTATTTTTCTTCTGTTCAGCATATGCTTTATGTTAAATTTTTTATAACATTTACATAAGAAACTCTTATGGGAATCAGTTAATTAAGAAAAAATGGTGAATCCTTAAGCACTTGATAAACAAATGATAAGAATCGTGGGTTTTATTTTGAATGGGGAATTAACACAACATTACTAATCTACTCCATTTCAAATCAATTTGGTATTAGAGCGCTGATTTTTGCTTACTAGATTTTCTTGTGCAAAGGAGTATTGTTTGCTAGTTTTGTGTCATGCTAACAAGGTTAAAACTCAAAAGAGGTGAAGGAAAGCTAGTTGGAAGCCCTGAAGTTGGGTCAAGGGGAAGAAGAGCAAGGTTGCCACAATCTCCAACACCATTTCAGCCTCAAGTTGTAGTTGGGACTCCAGAGATCATGTCTCATGAAGGAGAACTTACAAACATGAAAAAAGATGAGAAGACCTTCAGAAAGGCTTTCTTTGATTTGATAGAGATGGTGAAGGTCTTCTATGAAGAGAGGAATAGCAGGTTGCAAGGAGAAAGTTCCAAACCTCCCAAAGGAGAAGGCTCTTTAGGAGGAGGTAATGGAAAAGGAGGTAATGGGAATGGAAACAAACCTCCACCCTCTCCACCATCTTCTTCATCTTCTTATTCACAACCATCTTCACACTCTTCCATTATTACAACCCTTACTCATGATCATCATCATTCTTCGAAAGGAATTGGTAAATCACCATTTTTAAAACTTGATGTTAAATTCGAGTTGCCCATGCATAATGGTGAAGTGAATGCATAGAAGCTTGATAATTGGATTCGTTAGTGGGAGGTGTATTTTAGAATTCAAAACCTTCAAGAGGATGACATAAAGATTCAATTAGCTTCCTTGAGAATAGAGGGTTCAACACTCATTTGGTGGGAAGCAAGGACTCAAGACGAGATCAAGAAACATGGTAAGATCTCTATTACTTGGTCTAATTTCATTGCTGCTATAAAAACACAATTCTACCCTTTAGCTCATATGCAAAAGGCGATCATGAATTGGTAAAATTTCAGACAGTTAAAAGGTCAAAATGTGCAAGAGTATACTAAAGAATTTAGGGGAAGAGCTCTTATGCTAGGAGTAGACTTGCAGTCACAAGATACTTTGCCGAGATACATAGGAGGTTTATATAGCTATCTTAGACACACCATTCTTATGTTTAACCCCACGAATCTTGACGATATTTGTGTCCAAGCTACACACCTCGAAGCAAGAGGGAAAAATGTACAAGAAGAAGGTAAGAAGAAGCCACTCGAGAGTGATGAAAAAGGAAAGAAATCTAAAGGAAATCAGAAGAAAAATGCTTCTATTAAGAAAGAAGGGGAGAAACCCATGTGCGAGAATTGTTCCAAAGAGGGCCATGATGAAGCAAATTGTTGGAAGATTCATCCTGAATTAAGACCGAAGAAATTTAACAATAAAGGGAAAGAGAAGAAAAATGCTGCTGTACAACAAGACTTGGGTTCCGACTCAAGTGATGAAACAAAGATTGAAGCCATAGTCACTAAAGAGGAAGTCGTGGAAAGCACCAACTTATCAAATAACTCCAACAACACTTCAAATGAAGAAAACAGAATTGAGCTGTTCCATATTAGAGTTATTTCCAAACACACCAAGATTGATACACTGTTTGAAAATGGATCCCAAGAAAATTTAATTTCTATAGACTTGGTCAAGAATTTGAATCTGGAAACTGTGCCTCATCATAAACCGTATCCATTGGGTTGGATAATCAAGGATGCAAATCTTCAAGTCACAAGGAAATGCGTTTTCAGGTTTGCTCTTACTGCCAATTTCGTTGATGAAGTCGAATTAGATGTAGTGCCATTGGATATTTCTGGAATTGTGTTGGGAAGCCCGTATATGTATGACCGAAAAGCTATTTTCCATCGATTTGAGAACAAATATCATTTGTTCAAAGATGGAGTGGAGTATATTGCGAGAGCCCATCGTAGAAATCTTAATCTATCTCTAGCAAGCGCAGGGCAAATGAAGTGACTAGTCAATTCCAACAAGAATCTCATGCTCCTTATGATCAAGTAGAAGAATGACACGGAGCGTGAATCCTTTATAGGCTGTGACGTGAAGCTAAATCCGAATTAGTTGATTTAGTCAATAAATATGGAGATGTGTTTCAATAACCAAAAGGACTGCGACCTAAAAGGGGAATTCATCACGAAATTTAGCTACAAAAAGATTGTCCACTCCCAAATATCAGTATGTATTGAATGTCAATTCTGGAAAGTTTAGAAATTAAGAAACAAGTCCTGGAATTGTTAGATAAAGGTGTAATTCGTCCAATATTTCACCATGTGGTTCGCCAATTGTTTTGGTACCCAATAAAGATGGAACTTGGCGCATGTCTGTATATTATCAAGCTTTGAATAAAATTACCATAAAGAATCAATACCCACTACCTAGAATAGATTATTTTCTAGATCAGTTGAAGAATGAAAAATATTTCACTAAATTAGACTTGAGAAGTGGATAACATCAAGTTAGAATAGATGAGGACGATATGTGGAGGACTGCTTTTAAAACCAAACAGGGATTGCTTGAGTGGCTGATTGTGCCTTTTGGTCTTTGCAACGCTCCAGCTACATTCATGAGAGTTATGAATGATGTTTTAAGATCCTTTCTTGATGAGTTTTCAATTGTCTAAACAAGTCATGAGAAGAGCATGTAAAGCATGTGAGGAAAGTTTTGGATGCCTTGAAAAAAGAAAAGTTATTTCTGAAGATGTCTAAATGTGAATTCGAGAAAATTTCCTTTGTGTATTTGGGCCACATAGTTGGAGGAAGTGAGCTGAAGATTGACCCCTCTAAAGTTTCGATCATTGTGAATAGGCCAATACCCAAATCAGTCACAAAAGTAAGGAGTTTTTTCGGAGCAGCGTAGCATTGGAGGAAGTACACTGCCAATTTCTCTTCCATAGCAACTCCACTACATGCTTTGACCAATGTGAAGGTTGTCTTCCAGTGGGGAGGCAAAAAGAAAAAAAAACATTCAATGCTTTAAAACAAAATATCAGTTCAGACCCAGATGTAGCATTGTTGGATTTGAAACAACCATTTGAAATACAAACAGATGCAGGTGACTATGCCATGGGTGCAGTTCTTTTACAACTTGTAAGCCCATTTCATTTCATTTTGATTTTTAATGGCGTTGTTATTGACTATCCTACATATGATAAAGAGATTTATGCATTGGTGCAAAGCGTGAAGAAATGGAAGCATTAATTAATGGGAAAATAAACCATTATTCACACCAATCATCAACCTTTGCAATATCTGCAATCTCAAACAAAATTGCAGTAATCAAGGAACTTTTGTTGGATGAGATTCTTCCAACAATTCCACTTGGTAATCAGGTACAAGAAAGGTATTTATAACAGAGTTGCTGATATGCTTTCTAGATCGGTTGTTAATGTAGCCATTTTACTCAAGAATCATTCTGTTTTTCCTAAAAGTCATGTTGAACAATACGCACATGATGTTGACTTTCAAGAGGTATATTCAAACTTGAGTCAAGGTCACCAAGTTGAGGAATTAGACTACCATGTACATGATAAACTGTTGTATCATTTTTTGAAAACTTTGTGTTCCACCGAGAGAGAGTAAATGTCACAAGGAAAGCACAAACTTCTCTTATTGTTGGACATTTCAGTGTAAGTAAAAGAATGGCAAATCTTCAGAGATATTTTTACTAGCCTCGTATGCTTGAAAGTGTGTCACGTTTTATTAGAAGTTGTTCATTGTGTGCAGTCAGTAAGCCTAGTAATAGGAAATGAGGATTGTACACACCACTTCCGGTGCCTTCGTGTCCATGGGAGAGTGTTTCTATGGATTTTGTAGGAGGTCTTCCTTTATCAAGAAAATGTCATGATTATTTGTACATAGTTGTGGATGGATTCAGCAAAATGTGCATATTAATGCCTTTTAAAAAACAAATTAAAGATGAACAAGCATCTCAAATTTTCTTTCGAAATGTATGGGTTCATTTTGGATTACCTACTTCTATTGTAAGTGATCCTGGTTCCTGATTTGTTGGGAATTTTTGGTCAAATTTATGGAACTTGATGGACACCAAGTTGAAGAAAAGTACAACCTTCCATTTGTAAACAGATGGTCAAACTGAAGTGGTTAACATTACAGTTATTCATTTTCTAAGAGGATATTATAGCAAACATCCTAAGTTGTGGGTTGAACAGTTGCATTATATTCAACATGCTTACAATCAAGCAAAACACTCTTCTACTCTAACTTTTCATTTTGAGGCATGCCTTGGTTATTTTCCTAAATCACCTTTGGATTTCATCTTTTAGAAAGATGTAGTTGTAGATGGACATAGCAACATAGATAGAGCAAATAAATTCATTGAGAAAATTCAGTTGATTCACCAAATAGTTCAAGAACAACTAGAAAAGAGTCAAGGCAAGTATAAGGAAAGGCAGCTAAACATCATGTAGATCATCAATTTAGATTAGCAAAGGAAAGGCTTCAAGATGAAGGTAAAAAGCTGAAACCAATTCGTTATGGTCCATTTAAAATTCTGGAAAAGATTGGTAATAACGCTTTCAAGCTTGATTTGCCTTCATATATGCAAATTTCTTCTGTTGTTAATGTTGAAAGTTTGAGATTGTATGAGCCTCCTTTGGTTAAAGATCAAGGAGAAAGTGTACATATTCCATTAATTGAAGATTTTTCTCCAGAATTTTTTGATGAGATTCAACAAGACACCATACTTGACAGAAGAACGAGGTCATCAAAGAGAGGAATAGTTGATTCTCTGCGAGAGGGTCTCAAAGGTACAAATCCATCAAAGGCCAAACGAATTGAAGAGGGGAAGGTGAGGGAAAATTACCCTCATCTGTTTAATAATTGAATATAATCTTTTGGGGTCCAAAAGGCTTCCAGTGGGGATGAGTGATCAGGTGCTCAATGTTATGCTAAAAAATCAAAGTGTCAGAATTTTGTTAGACTTAGCTTTAGATCGAAGAGCTCGTCATTCTGATTCCAATGGTGTGAACGAAACTCAAATTTGTGCTCGTATGCAGAAGTTAGAGCACGTCAAAGTTTAGGTTTGAGTTAGACACATGGCAGGATTGCATGACGTGGTAGGCCCTTCATCTAATGAGGATGCGCCAAGTGGCAGGTCACCATTGGCCCCCACATATCACAATCACAAGTCAGAGGTGGATTGTGTTAAAGAATCAACCTCGAGCAGGGAAGGGTTGCGATGAGATAAATTGCAATCACACATCGGAAAAGGGAGGGAAGTACAACAGAATTGGCCCTCGGTGAGACCAGGGTTGTGATGCAATATCACAATCACAAGTCGTAGGAGGATCGTGTTAAAGAATCATCCCCGAGTAGGGAAGGGTTGTGATGCGATAAATCACAATTGCACATCGGCGAAGGGAGTGAAGTACGACATAATCAGCCCCTGGCAAGATCAGGGTTGTGATGCGATATCACAATCACAAATCGCAATACTGCACAGTCCTGCATATCCAAGACCATTGGTTTTTCATTGATCGCGATATCTCAAATGCGATAAGGTTATAGGCTCCAGTTAATACTCCTGTCAGGTCCGTGCACATCACAATCACACATCGTCGCCGTTTTCACAGACCTTAAGCCTGCTGATCCTTGCTGATTGCGATTCGACCAACATACTATGGCCCGCCGTGCAGCCAAATTTTTGCCCAGTTAGTGGTTTTTGGGGCTAATTTGTAGGATAATGCTAGATGTGGAGCAAATTGTGGAAGGAATAGTGGGGAAACTAGGAGAAGTCATAAATTCTTCAACTTTCCACCAAATTGGTTGCAAAAAGAGGCTAAATAGCCATTTTTGAGTATTATGAACTCATTGAGATAGGTTTCAGAGGCATTTGAGCATTATAAACACACTTTTGTTGTAATTTTCAACCTAATATAGATGCCCAAGCATTAGAAGTTGTACCAAGGAGACGTAGCCTAGGAGGGGTGAACTCCTCATTAAATATCTATGTTGTGTGTTGTATTTTGATGTTCTTTGTTGTTATTTTGCTACTGTTCAGCATATGTTTTATGTTAAATTGTTTATAACATTTACATAAGAAAATCTCACAGGAATCAATTAATTAAGCACAAATGGTGAATCCTTAAGAATTTGATAAGAAAATGATAAGAATCTTGGGTTTTATTTTGAATGGGGAATTAACACAACATTACTAATCTATTCCATTTCAGATTAGTAAGAAACCATTGTTTCAAGGTAATCTATTGGAACCATCAGGAAAAAAATATATTTTTGCTCATGCAAGCAACAAATTCCATGTCAAGAAATACAACTTTTTTGTTCATACAAATAGCACAAACACAGGTAAATGAAAAAAATGAAGCACAAACAAGTGTAACCCTTATGTGCCGAGATATGACCTATTTAATAATATACAATCAATATATGCATACATAATGAAAACTACTTCCTACTGTAAATACTTTATAGATCAGTGCAGAAGGCTAGCAAAAAAATAGACAAAAATAGTTTGAATGAAGAACAAGCGTACCATCTATAGATGTGGCAGATCCTCAAAAAATATGGTGAATGATACAAACAATATATACAACTAACTCATTTTTCCACATTTTTTCGAAAATTTAAAATGGTTTTCAATATAAATATGGAGTAATGAAGTATAAGAGAACAAGAGTATATTGATTAACTAATTTGACATCCATTAGTAGCTTTGGATATGTATTTGGCTAGGGAGATAGAATAAGATCTCACACTGGAATGGATATTGGGCAAGGTCTAGCTATTGGGTCTGTGTCTTGGTATCTACTAGAAGTTTTGAAGTATATGTTACATTCATTAAAACTAGAATGGAATTGAAAACAAATTAGTGGAAAACCAACTTAGCATTTAATTGGAACTGCAACTTCCTCCACCTCTTCTTTTCCCATGGTTCTTCATCGAATGTTGTTGGTAGTTATGAAACTGCTAGCGAAACTCAATAAGCTGGTTTGGGATAAACTGCAATGGGTCCATCAGTTGATTCACCATTCATTAGAAGCATAGGCACTTCATCACCCAATATAAGAGTTAAATTTGCTAGTTCTCATTCGAAAGTTATGTAAACACAAAGGGAATTGATGATTAGATTGACCTAGTAAACACATGAATAGGGACAAGAGCACAGGTTGAGTCACGAGCATGAGTGGATACTATTTAATTTATATCTTGAATGTGGTTTTCAAAAATATTTATATTACTACAATCCTCCTCTTTACCAATTGTATTCATCTCATGATACTATAGTGTCATGAAATTGCGGCAGATTTTAAAAGCTTCATTTAATGATATACAAATTATTATATGCAGGGTGCCATGCTGCCATTTTTATTAGCAATAAATTGTGCATTTTAAGTTACTAAATTACAAGGTAATACATAAATGAGGGTTTCCTTTTAAAATAATGATTCATCAAATAATGAAAACCAATATGAGAATCATATAATAATTGAAGGCACATATACCAACGGTCTAGAAATTTATAAATATACATCAAATCCTTAACTTTTAAAATTTTATAGTTATTTACAACAAATAAGCATGTAGGAGAACTTTTCAAAAACAATGATATCGTGCACCGGGGGAATGGGTTCTTGATCTCAAGTTTTGTGTTTATTGTGCTCCCTTGATGTAGTCCTCATATATGTGTGGATATTTTTACATCTCAAACAAACATTTTCGACTCGTTGGTTTACTTCACAACCTACTCCTTGAGTACTCTTCTATACCACAAACCCCTAAGCTACATTGGGGCTATAAGGCAGATGAATAACATTAGCAAGTGGAGGAGAGCATTTTGGCTCAAGAGTTCTGACTCCAAAATCCTCCACTTCACCAAATTACTAGAGAACTTAGTAGTTACTTTCACAATATCATTAGGAAATTCACCCAATAGTAAGGCAAAAAGGTCTCTTCCTTCATAACTTGCTACTTTTATAGGAGATTTCATAGTTGACGCTTGTCACTTTATGCAAAAAAAATATTTTTATTAATCTAATAATTTGATTATTCACCTATTCATGTGTTAGTCTTTTACAAATATTTCCTAAAATTATTTACATAATTTCTTATTAAAAATCATATTTTCTCTCACCCCAATATGATTTCCTATTTCTTCTCCTAGGTTTCCCTTAATCCCCCTTTTATATTCCTTATTTTGTGTTCATTACTAAAGTCTTGGTAGGTCATATTTTTTCCCCAACTACACCCTAGTTTTGGATGGAGATATTTGTGTTGTGCTCTTGCCATATGGAGGTTTTCTCATGAAACCAAATTTCTCTAATTTTAAATTATTGCTCTTTAATTTAATACACCACCCTCTTTTCTTAATGATGTTAAACTATTCTTGAATTAATGTTTCCCCTTCCCCTTTTGTCATTAGAAAACTTATATACTTTGGAGTTATTTTAATACACATTATATGTTTAAGATTTTCCAAACGCGAGGAGAGTCGAGTTACTCAATTGGTCCAATTTTTTTATAATTCTTCTTATTCTCCATTTTCCCAAGGTTTACTCTTGAATTAGTTAATTTGATTCTAAAAACCAACTTACTACATTATGTGAATTAGTGTTCATCATTACATGATCATCAAATATTAACTATTTTCCACCTTTTTCTTCCAAATGCCAAGGGTTCCAAGTCAATTGTGCCCTTTAAGAACTTCCCTTTGAAATTATAAGGGTTCCATACCACTTTCCCTTTAGGCATCCTGTGAATACAAGAGGAAAAAATGGGCACAATGACAAATACCACTATCATGTTCTGTGGCACCCTCTATAGTGAGACTAATGGTGATGGGGATCAAGGAATCTACCTTGATGTGCACCCCCAAGTAAATCCTTGTGAGTGACCTAATCTAGGGACTTACCTCATGACATCATTACCTTCAAGGTGAAGGTATCTTGACGCCTTCCAATCCAATTCATGGTAGGAGTGTTAGTGGGTGGAATTGGGGACATTGTCCCACCCCTCCCATGAACTTCCATCTGTTTTGTACAATCCCATCACCTATGTGTGAGTCTTTGACAAAAAAACTAACATGTACCGACAGCCACTATCATGTCATCAACAATCATAGTTTAATATGAATTTGAATTTTAAATTTTAGTATCAATAGTATGCAATCAATCAAACCACATTGACTCATCACACGTAGGTACGTCCAAGTGGTCTCTTGCCACATTCAATAATCATTAGTAATATTTTCTTGTAATGTTAGGCATGGATATAATTGCACATGCTAAATATCATCATGACACTATCATAGACATAATCATTAACTATGAGCAAGAAGTTAGTATCAAAATATGTAAGAAATACAACATAATGAATTCATCAAAATGATTACATAGAGTCATCAAACAAGCCCATCACAAACACCATCAGCATAACATTGAATTGGTACATCACATTGCTATCACATCCACTAATAATAAAAGTATATTGTATAAGCCCTAAGGCTATATCAAGGGTAAATTAATGTCAAATTCAGTCAACCAGAGCAGGGAACTACATCGTGCCAACGAAATAAGTAAGATATAGTTCTAATTTAGTAACTAAATCACCAAATTACTCCAGGGTATGGGCCATGTTTCTAGAAAATTCAGATTGGTCGTGTATCCAAAGGAAGGAAACAAAGTATGGTGATGGGAAGCATGGGATGGATAAAGTCACTTCGAGAGGGGTGCAATGGGGGGAGAGGGGATCAGAACAAAGAAAAATAGGAGGAGAGGAGAACAATCTAGAGAAATTTGTAGGTGAAAAATAGAGTGGCTATGAACAACATGGAGTCAACGAGTGAACCCTTTGAGGTAAAGAAACCAATATGGGAATGTAATTCAATTGAATTGAATAATGAAGTCAGTGTGAAAACCTTTAGGCTGAGCAAGAGGCCATAAGATTGTTTAGATAGTTGGTGTGAATTTTCACATAAAGCACTAGGGAAAGTAGAAGCACTAAGATACTATAAATTTAGTGAAGGAATCCCTTTTCATGTTGTGCAGGCACGTAGTGGCATACTGTGAATTTTAACAAGCCCCAACTCAACAATTGAAAGGTTGAGCATTAATTTCCTATGCATGGAGGAGAGCGAATTTCATGTACTCTACCCTATTTTGAATGCTATAAACCCTAAGTGACACTTTACCTTAAGGCATCAGGTATGGATTGCGGGTGGATAGCTACAATAAATACTATAGTTTAGCTAAGCTTATGGTGGGGTGAAACATAACACTCCCTTCTTTAATTTCCAAAAAATGTAAGAGAAATAGATAAGTGTACTATATCTTTATTAATGAAATGAAATCACTATTTAGTGTTTAAGTATTATTGTTTGCTAAACTACTATGTATTTTGCAATAAAAAGCTAGGAAATGATTATGATGGTTAACAAAATAAATACAAATAATAGATTGAATGTTGTATGTAAATTATCGTGTATGATTGGATGATGAGCTGAATCAAGGTGTAATTATGCTTAGTAATTCGTTGTTGTTTCTTATAAGGATAGCTTATGTATACAATTATATTCTTTAACATTCCCTACCATAGTAGTATTAAAGTATTGAATGGTGAGAAATCTTGAAGTTTCATCTCTATTTAAGAAACACTTTTTCATCTGGGGATAAGCGAGGATAATGGCTTCTCTATGTGCAAATATTAGAGTTTCTGGAGTGAAGTAGTGGTAATTCTAAACAAGTGAGAAGAATATTTTGAGTTGGAAGAAATTATGGGTCTGGACATTGACCATATTTTTCATTGCTTAGAGAATTTTCTTGATTGATGGTAGTGTTTTGGATGCCCTAAGAGGTTTTTGAATACTTTTGCGCCTTCAAGGATTTTATGGGCAAGTTTCTTCCCTATTTGAGTAAGTTTTAGGCATTTTGACAAATATTGGAATCCTTTTGGAATTTTTAAATTTTTGGAGTTTTGAGACATTATCCTCAGCCCTTGGTCACACAGCAAACCTGGGGCTATGACCTAGAGCTTAGTCAAAAAGGGGATTAAGCCTTATTAAGGCAGATTAGTAGAGTCCATGACTATTCAGAGTTTGGCATGAGAACCTAACTAGGGAAAATTTCCTATTTGAAAAGGCCAAGGTTGACATAATACACACATTTAATAGCTGGAAAATATGTTATTGGTATATCAAGCCTCACAATATTGAGATATCGAGAATTTCCACATGCATTAGTTATAAAATTCCACGGACATCAACGAGCTTGGGCTATTAACAAGTATATGGATATTTTCTATCGACAGAGAAAGGATTAACCATTGGGTACCTATAGGGTAACTATTAGAAGCTAGGGGTGTGACCTCAATTTACATTCAGAACCATTTTAGTGGAAGAGTGAGGATGTCAGGTATTAGGCCATCTTGATTGATAATTGAAATAAATTCCCTGGTACTGACAATATCGACAAGTCCATTTGATGATAGGATTGTCCCTATCCATTAACATCCATATCAAATAAAGGTTAGGATATTGAGCAAGAAACTATCATTAGCATGTACCTCCCAATGGGTCATTGAACTAGAAAATTGAAGTATTATCCAATGAGTGTATTAAAGGTCATAGATGTGTTTTGGAGCCTACATTGTTGAACTTTGGGAGATCAACCATCGAGTTGGAAGGCCTATTGATGCAAACCATTGATAACAAAAAAATATGAGAATTATATCACTTGTTAGAGGTGGTTACCCATCAATTGATGAGGGGTACTAGCATATTTTCTATCAAGGTTTCAAGTGTTGGGTATTGGGAGTTTGGTAAATCCCCCATCTAACTGTTCTCATGACACTATCAAAATTGGTAAGGACCTTGATATGGACAAGGGCTACCACTTGTTGGTTGCAATGATGTTGATGTGGATATGACATGGTGTTGATGTGGAGATGTTCTGGCGTTAATACATGGATATATGGCGTGACATGATGAAAAGGATCAAAGTGCACAGCCATGTTATGGTGGAAACTGTTATTTCTCAGATTTTCCGTAGAAGTTATTGGAAAGAAGGAAAGGATCCAAGATAACTACAAACCAATATTTTAGGCTTGGGTTATAGCCAACCTAAGTCTAGAGAGGGCTCTCTCTTTATGATTTAAATTTGTTTACTGGGATATTAGGCTAGTTATAAAAGTTTAAGGGTGTTTGATGTTGATTGGGTGGTTGAATTCTAGGAATAGATGGGTAGAGCAAGCCTTCAGTTCATTGGGCTATGGAGTCAAAAAAAGAGTAGCTTAACTGGATCAGATCAATTGCTAAAGGAAGAATTCACAAGGCAAGCTAGTACAACATAAAGCAAATTTGTGGATTGAAATGGATGAGGTAAGCCTAGTCAAGGTAGAAGGGCAATGAAGAATCCTTAAACCAGGATTAGGATGAGGAATAGAGGGAGGTAAGTGGTAAAGGGCAATTAAGAATCCTTCACCTTTGACCTAAGGGAAAAACTACGGAAGTAGGGGAGAAACTAAGATTTCCCAAACCAAGGTAATTCAGTAGAAAACAATGAGAATGTAAACATGCCAAAACAAAGAGCTTAAAGATACTTCTGAAATATTTTTCTTTGTTTACTATTCATATTTAAAGAAAACATGTGAATATTTATAACATGATGAGAAAACAATAATAACATGAAGAGATAATACTTATTTGGTTTCCATCGTGCACAAGAACCCTGTGAAATGCATTTAACTTTATTTCATGATCAAGCAGCCAATCCAGACTTGATTACAACAGCTCACTAGCTTGATATGAAATGTATACCATAAATGTCTTTGAATCCACCCCAATGACTTCAATTTTTGAAGTATTTATACAAAAATTACAAAAAAAATATCTCATAACCATATGAGATTTATTATAGGAAATGAAAAATATATTTTACATAAAGATAGAGACAGATGGAAAACAGATTGTTGCTGTCCCTTTATTTATGAACAATCTGGATGTTGGAACTCAGATTTGCCTCTTGCAGTTTCTTTGGTAATTGTGTGCTGGATATTCTTCTTAATTTCATTTGATGACACTCTTTACCTGTGCTTTGATACTCTTTACCTGTGTTACCAGACCTTACCGTAGTAAATATTTTATAGTTTACAGTTTTACTACAATAACTTATAGTATCTCTGTCATATTAGTCAACCATTCATCATTTGGTATTTCATTCTGACCAATTTCCTGTACACTTCGTCAGCTTCAGTGTACTTTGCAAAATTTGGCTAGACCGTGAATAGGTGTTTCACTTCATGTTCAATATAAAAAAGATTTTCTAAACCATCAGAAAGCACCTTTCCTGTAGGTAGTGATTTTGCTGTAGAAGAGCTGGCTTAACTTCTGGCTTGTTTGTGCAGTTTATCAATGTAATCGTCATGAGTCATTAACTTGTCATTTATGACAAGTGGGCTTGGAAGGACTTTGTATCTTAGAATTCCATATTTTAACATAAAATCATCTATGTCCTCCTGAATACTTTGACATCTTTTTTCCAAATTAAGCATCAAGTTCTTTTTAATAAGAACTTTCTTAATTTCTAGGATGGTGGCAGTTCTATCCTGAATTTCCAATTGCTCCAATTGGTGCCTATTTCTGCTATTCAAAAAGTTAATCAATTAGGTTTCCTCTTCAGGTTTCTCTCCCAATTCTTCTCTAGTTTTCTGTATGGCCTCCACAACTATTTTAACTAGCTCAGTCTGTTCAACAATGATTTGGATGGAAGGCCAAATATCATTGATGGAATCAATGATATTGGTCCATAAGATATCTTTAATATCTCTCAAAGGTTTTTCTAATGTTAAGTCCTTTTCCAAGACTTTGATTCTTTCTTCCATCCTTTTGTTTTTCCTTTCTTCTTCTTTGTTCTAAATCTGTGCAAGCTCATAATTGGTTTCTAAGCTTGACATTTGTTCTTTAAGTCTTTTCAACTCAACTGCCTACATACTCATTTGTTCCATGGCTTTAATCATTTCATATGTCTTTTCTGATGCTGACTATGTGCTGGCTGGTGTACCTGTAGTCGAAGTGGTCCCTGTTACTAGCAATCCTATGACTGGTGGTAGCGTTGGTGCCAAGGCAGTTGCCAGAGTACAAGGCACAATTGTAGAAACTATGGGAATAACAGTATGAGAAGTGGCCGACTCACTTTTCTTGGACTGTATTGCTTTTTCCAGTTTGTCCTCAGTTTCCTTTAGCTAGTCATTTAGTCTTAGAACCAAGTCCATAAGTTCTTCCTCCTTTTTTATTTCTATAATTTTTGCAATTTGGGGATGATGGAGTGGAGGGATCTTAAGCTGCTTTTTCAAGGCAGTAATGTCATCATTCTTCTTTTTAATTAACAGTTCAACTGCCTTCACATCTTTGGGATCATGTCCCAATTCTATTATCAGATCTTCTAAGGCTTTTATTCTAGTATCCTTAGCTTGAGAGGAAGATTTTTCTAATTGCAGCTGTGTAGAAGTGTTATGCAATGAATTTTGCAGTTGATGGGCTGCAATGGCTTTGCTAGTTAAAGTAGAATAAACCATTTCTCAGGTCTTCTTATGTAGTTCTATTTGGTCAATAGGATGAATATCCTTTGCCGATACTTCAAAATCAGTTTTAAAGTAATCTTCCATGGATTTTGGCTACTGTATAGTGGGCTTGAGGAAACTCAACTGCATTTTCCCTTCCTTTACGTCAAAAGCTGACATAAGTCTGGTTTGGTTGGTTGGGGCCATTTTGAGGTAATGGGGATAAGTTTGTGCTTTCAATGTCTCATTCCTTGCTTTTATTTCTTTATACTTACCCTTGATTTCCAGGCTCTTTTCAGAGGAAGCCCTGAAGGATGACATCTAATGCTTTGTTGTCCTTCCAATACTTGCATATGTGAAGTAGATGGGGTCCCACCTGTTGGGATAGTTTTCTTGCTCTCTGTTCTTTCTGCCACTGTGTTGCCTGTGGTCTCCTCAATGAACTCTTCTTCTGCATAGGGATTCAACCTTTGCCTTTTAGTAAAGGTTTAATCAGTAGGCCTGCTGGCAGGAGTGGCCTCTTCCCGTTCTCTTTATGATTCCTTTCCCCATTGAGAGGAGTTTGTAAAACTGGAGGGTTGCTCATGATTTGCTGAGGTTGAGCTAACACCTTTGAAATTTCAGGATGCTCTGACTCTTATTGTTGTCCTGAAGTTCCTACTTGTCTAATGTATATTGATGCTCTGATGGTTGAGTGCTGGGTTCTTGTGACTGTTTTGGTGATGAAGTCTCTTCTAACACTTGTACAAAGGAATTTTCATCAATATTTCTTTCCAAATCTACCCATACATTGTCAACTTCAACTTGTGTGCTATCTCGATCTATTAGAGTTCCTTCCACCCATTTAGACTGATTTTCATATTTCTCAATCTCTGGGATCCTATGGTGGATGTAGGGGGATAGCTTATGCTTTTGCCTTCTATCACAGATGAAGTTATAAGGGTCATACGGCTAGATGAAGCTCTTTTTTAATATCAATCTCTCAAGGATTTCCTCTGCCTCTTTCCCTGCTCTTCTGTTGTTGTAAATAAAGGGGCCTAGGTGATCCTTTATCCTTAGCTGAGCTTTCTTCTTAGTCTTTACAAAGTGGATTTTATTAGAATTGATCATTTTCTTGTAGTACTCTACAACAAATAATCGCATGGGGAGACATTTGGGCAATTTATAGGGAGGCAACTCACACCCATAAATTCTGATCTCGGTATGGTTCTGGTACAAGTATCAATCACCAACATTGTACTACTTGGATAACTAAAGAACTCTTTTAATGTCTGCAGTAATCCTGGGATGAGGATTTCCCAATAACATAATAGTTACTAGATGTACAAATAAGTCTATGAAATATGTGTAAGGATGAGGAGAAGAGCTAGAATAGTGGAAAATTGAGGTCCAAAAGATAATAGACCTAGGATTCCCTTTGGTATCAAGCTTTTAGACAGAGGAAGGGAATTTATCAGTTTGGTAGTAGAGAAAAAGATGATACAAGACTAAAGAATATTTAAATACTCTCTCGTGCTCTAATCTCATGAATTGGTCATGCATCTTATCTGCAATGAATGTAGCATAGTCAAATTTGGCTGCAGGAGGTTGACCAAGGGTAAAATAGACATGTAGGCTAAGGTCATCTCATCTACATACTCATTAGTAGTAAAACCCAAAATGCAAGCAATCATGGTGATGATATTTTTGCCCAGACTAGTAAAGAAGCATGACATGTAAGGTGGGGGGGTCTTTTGGCTTGTATTTTTCTTCCATGAAAGTCTGACAGATTTGGGTAATTACGAAATTGGAAAGCTTTGAATATTTTTCAAGTAAATCGACAATGGAAAGGGGAGTGAGGTCCTGACCAGGCTGCAACTGTAACATCTCATTTATGGATTTGGCTGTAATGGTGAATAGCATTTTTTGGTCTGGGGACATTACAACTCTCATATTAGGGTTGTAGTTTGCATGGCATTGGTGGATAATATCTGGGAAAATATGGATAGTGGGGAATTGATATTTAGGTAGGTTTGATTCCCAAAGACCTATGTTATCAACATGGTTTAGATAATTGTCCCAATACTTACAATATAACTTCAAGGGGGTTTCATCAAAAGTAAGGTCCTTTATTTGAAAATCTCGGTCAGCCAAGGGAAGGTGGTCCAAATCCCTGTGGGGAGAAGTAAGTGGCATAAAATTCAGGGCGACAGGAGCTTCCATCCTTGGTTCTTGTGTGTTCAAGGACATCGGGAGGGAAATTCAGGGATCTTATGGAGAACCAGGTTGTTCTAGGGAGTATTCAGAGTATTGGATAGTTTAAATTTTGTTAAAAACACTCAATTTTAAAGTAATTAAGTCCTGGTTTGATACAAACATAGGGTTTTCAAGTAGAAGTGGGTAAATACTTGGTTATGGTGGTATGGGAAACAGAATGACACTGATGTGTACTCTGGATGGGGTGTGTTGGTCTGCAGTGGCGACTAGGAGTTCAACGACTTCTTGGAGTTGATGATTTGAATGCAGGGTGACAACATGAATGTGCTTCTGTGTGCATGGAGAATAAGAGGTTCTATTGTTTCGGTAAAACAAAAATAATGGTTGTTTTTGTTTTATTCGCAAAGTAAAAATGTTTGGTAGGTGTGGTGAAAGGGACAGATGGCACCAGTTAATGGATGGGACATTTTGTCGTTTAGTGATGGTGGTAAGCAAAAGCAGTAATGGTTTTCATTGCATAGCTTTTGAGCGCTAGGCAGTTTTGAGAGAGGTCCTCCCGATGCCATTCATCGGGCGACACGTAGCAGCAGGAAAATAGTGAAACCGCTCACATCGGGCGGGTAAGGCTCGGTATTGGAGGCTGCCTGATATGAGCATCGACCGTCAGATCTGAAAGGGTCAAATCGTACGGTGATCGGGTCGCAGATTTGATCGGGAGTTAACGGAGGGGCCCGATGGGAACTATTTGCGGATTTAGGGAAAGTAATAACATTGGGGGTGATGTGATTGGGCGAGGATAGATTATTAATTAACCACAAATTGGTTAATTAATCTCTGTTATCTGGCGAGAGTTTTTAGGTTATTAATTAATCGCAAATCGATTAATTAATCCCTTATTTTAATTATTTTATTATTAAGGCTTATGTTTCAAACCTCGGGGACAAGATTATTAATATATGGAGTTTTTAACAATAAAATATACGTCAAAAGGACGATTTTTGGGATTTAATACATAAGTAAAATAAGCTTTTAATATGAGATGAAAAATAAAAGTGCGCTAAGCATAATGCGTTTAACATTAATTTGTTTTTCATATTAAAACATTATAACTTAGGCTAAAGGGATTTTGTGGGGTAATTACTTTTCCTTAGCAAATAGTGAATTTGCTTAGGGAAAAGGGGTTTTTAGAGGAAGTGAATAAATGATGAAGGGTTGAACATTGATGAGGGGTTTTTAGCACCTTTGACCTTATAAGTTATTGGGCCAAGGGTCCGGTCCCTCTAGAAGTCAGAGAAATGCCCTGAGCCCCTTTAACTTAAGGTTTTTTGGATCTTTTACTTGTGGGAAATGAATTATAATAAGGGGTAAAATGAATGAGGAAATTAATCATGCAACCTTGTAAATGTGCCTTTGTCATCCATGCTTTGACAAAGTAATGTAATGATGAAAGCAAATGATTTGAGATTTTAACTTAACCATTCATCATACATAATTCTACAACCAATCATCTAGTTACCTACCTACACATCCTACCATTTTTACTTCTTTTATTAGGGTGCACTTAAACTGGCAAACCCTTATCAAACTTTTCTTTTCTTTTACAATGGAAATCTATCTAAGTCTATCCTTATTACATCCATGGGCTCAGATTAAACTGTTAAGCTCTTTTTATTTACCCTACCTATCTACTTATCTGCCAAGATTATACAATTTGGTCAGATTTTATTCTCTATCTATAAACATAAAAATTTAAAACATGAAATAGTCAAGTTTACACTATTTGACAATTCATGGATTGTGGCATAGGTGACAAGCTACACACAATCTTTTATTTTTTCACCAAAGTAAATAGTAGTGGCATTTGGACTTGCACACTTTCATAGTCTTTTTCTTTTTCTTGGGGTTCATTTTTCATCTTTTTTGACGTTTTCTTTTTATTCTTTTTATCCTTTGATTTTCTTTTAGGATATGCCCTCTTTACATTTTTTTTTTTTTTTTTTGAATTTTTGAATATGGAAAACATTTGCAGAAAGCAAAGGTATGTACATATTATAGAGATAAACTAAGTCAATCATAAATTATGACACCTATTGGTATAGGAACATAATAGTGGCTCCACTTGGGGATGGCTTTCCCTGGTGGAAAGTCAAGGACTGTAGATCAATGGCCTTCTTTGAAAGACTTGTGATTTTATTCTGCAATGTCCCTTTTACTTTGCTGCTTTCTTGATATTTATGACAGTAAAACTTTTGAAGCTTAGGGCCTTCTCTTCGGGCTTCAACTCCAAAATTACCATCCAATCAAAACCGAACATTATGAAGGATATAGTATGTACAATATGAACTGGTAAAATTAGTAAATTGGGTCAATGTAATGTTTCAACATTCGACCATTGACTGGTCCTCCTTGTACCTCTGCACCGTTCAATTCTTTGATAAAGTAAGCATTATTACCTCTGAAAGCATATATAATGTATGGGACTTTCCACAGGAAGTCAAACTTCCCATGTTTCCCTTTGTCTTATCTTCTGGAGTCCCACCTCAAAACTTTGTCACCAAGATAGAAGTCTTTTGCCTTGGTTCTTTTATTAAAAACTTTCTTAAGTTTTTCTTGCAGTACTTGGGCTCTGAGGTATACTTCTTCCTTGGTCTACTGCAGGTGAATAGTTTGATTGATTCTTCTTTGAATATTATTTTCTTCAACTTGAGACTCCTGGCGCAGTTTCATAGCTGGAACTCCTAATGATGATGGGAAAATTGCCTCCATCCCATAGACTAATTGATAGGGACTGGTACCAATAGATTTCTTAGTTGTAAGCCTATCTGCCCATAAAGAATTGATCAATTTCTTGTTCCATGTTTTCTTATTGTCTTCCAACAGTTTTTTAATAATGTTAATTAAGCTTTTGTTGGAGGATTCGGCAAGTCCATTTCCTTGGGGATAGTAGGTTGTGGAGTGACCAAGGGTTATATGGTATTTATGAAAGAAATCAATCATTCTTTTTTATTTAAATGCTGCAGCATTGTCTGTGATAATTTTGTTGGGGCAACCAAATCTGGATAGAACATTAGCCTCTAAGAAACCTATGATAACATTGTCAGTGGCTTTTTTGGAGGGAATGGCTTCTATCCACTTGGTAAAGTAATCTGTGGCAGTCAGTATCCATTTATGTTGGGCCGAATAAGGGGGTGAATTTCACCAATGAATTCTAGACCCCATTGTTGAAATGGTTTTTCTATAGAAATGAGTTTCAAAGGTAAAGACAGAAGTTTTCATTTTCCTTCAAAGATCTAACACTTGTGGCAGGAGGTTAGAAACTTTCTTACATCAGAAAACAAGGTTGGCTAGTAGAACCCAACCCTCAGGATTTTATCAGCTGTTGTCTTCCAGTAGAGGTGTCCTCCACAATCACCTGCATGAAATTCTTGGATTACTTTGTCAGATTCTTCCTTTCATAAACAGTTTAACATAATTCCTTCATGATTTTTCCAAAATAAAGTATTATCCATTATGTAGAATTTTAAAGATTTCATTTTCAAAAACCTACTTTTAGTTCTGGACAACCTTGAAGGAGCTTGTAAGTTTTGTAAAACATATACTATATCAACATACCAAGGTGAGTCTAAAAAGGCCCGACTGATCTTTGGAGTCATCATCTCGTCTTCATTATCTAGTTCTGCAATAAAATTCATACCTATGGCTTGACAATTAGTTTCAGCCATGAGTTTAGCCAGCCCTTGGCCTTTGATTAATTTTGTAGGTTTAATCTCTATGTCATACTCCAATATGGTAGCTATCAACTTCCCCTTTTGCCATCAACTCCATTCTGGGTGAGAATGTCTTTGACTACAGCATTGGGAACATAAGCTACAATGTGAGAATACAAGATATAGACTCGGAAATATTTGATGGCTTGTACCAAAGCAAAAGCTCGTTTTTCCATTATATTATACTTTAAGGATGCATCTCTTAGATCTTACTAAAGAAAGCTATTGGTTGTTCAAATCCTTGATCATTTTTCTGTAGTAAAACTGCAACAATACTATGTTTAGATGCGAAGGAAAAAATAATAAATTCTTTGTCAAACATTGGACTTATGAGGACTGGTGTTTGAGTTAAGGCTAGTTTTATTTCTTTTTCCTAAAAATGCCTGAAGTTCTTTAATGTTTCTTGGGTGAGGTATTTTCAAGATAACTTCAATCCTGGTTGGGTCAATCTGAATTCCATCTTTGGAGATAATGTGGCCTAACATTTTTCCTTCTTCCAAACCAAATAAAGACTTCTTTGGGTTCAAAGAAATGCCATATTTCCTGCATTTAAGAAAATACTGCCTAAGATGATCTAGGTGTTGTTGATTTGACTTAGAAAACACTGTGATATCATCAAGGTATATAAATAGGAAGTCATGGATTTCCTTTGCAAAGGCAATATCCATTTCCCTTTGAAAGGTGGCCCCTGTATTTTTCAATCCAAAAGGCATTTTAACATACATGAAGGTGCCCCATGGGGTTGTGAATGCAGTTTTTGCTTGGTCATTAGGATGGACTAAAATTTGGTTGTAACCCAAGAATCCATCTAAAAGTGAAATCCTTGTGGAACCTACTACCCTTTGCAGTATGTGGTCCATTTTAGGTAAGGGATAGTTGTCTTTGAGTGAGACTTTGTTTAAGTTTCTAAGGTCAACACATAGTCTGATTTCTCCTGTTTTCTTTCTTGTAGGGACAAGATTGGATACCAAATCTGAAAACCTAATGGGCAATGATTCTTGCTTCATACATTTGTTTGATCTCTTTTTCAATGGAAGGTAATAAAACAGGATTGATTCTTCTTAACCTTTGCCTAAAAGGTTTCTGATCTTCTTTCAAAGGGATAGTGTGTTGTATAATGCTGGTATCATAGGATTTTAAGTCTTCATAACTCCAGGCGAAAACATCTTGGAATTCCTTCATTAGCTCAATATATTTCAATTTTTTATCACGGGGTAATGATTTAGACAATTTTATCAACTTAGGATTCTTTTGAGTTCCTATGTTGCATTCTTCAATGTCTGCTTTCAAGGACTCCATCTTAGGCTTTTCAGGAATATCATTGGAGTCAAATAAGTCCTCCAAAGGAGTTAATCCCTTGGGTAATTGGTTATCTTTGAGATTTATGACTTTAGTTTCATCGTCGATTATTTCATCAATATCCATTTGCTTTAAGTCCTGAATATATGTTTTTATGAATTTAGTAGGGTGAAGCATGTTTATTGAGTTTTCTTCCAATTTGTTAATGTCTAACTCATTAGCTTGATCAAAATCTGAAACCATGCCTACATTTATATTAATGCTAGCAAATTCTTCATCTAATGTAAGAAAGTGATTAATCTTCTTATCATTTTAAAAAATTTGCCAATTATTAAGATTATCAGGGATAGCTGGCCTGTGCCTAACCTCAACAATATACTGGTGATTGGGATGAAAAGACAATTTGCAGGTGTTGGAAAACATAGCCAGGCTATGAGCTTGCATGTTATGTTCTCTAGGAATGGTTGCAAGCTTGGTATCTAAAAAAGTGTTAAGGATTTCTACAGTTGTTTCTCTGTAAAATCCTAATCTAGGGTCTCTGATTAGGTAAGCGCCATTAATTTTTTTAACTATAAATTTAGAATCTCCCATAATTGACACCCTTATGGCTCCTAAGCTTTTAACCAATTTAAGACCTAATAGGAGGGCTTCATATTTTGCCATGTTGTTTGTGCATTTGAAATTTAACCTGTAGGCATGTCCTTCTGCATGATCATTTTCTAAGTTATAAATCCATGCCCCTGCCCCTGTACCTAATTTGTTTACTGAACCATCAAACTCCAAATGCCATAAAATTTCATGTTCATAGTTTTCATCCGGGCTAGTGGAATCTTTCTTAGCTAAGGCATCTGGATTCTCTTTGTCATCTGATATCTCTTGAACTTGGACAGTTGGCTTTTCTTTTACAATTTCTTTTGGTTCTACTGCTATATTATTTGGAGTATCTTCTGGATTAGTTTATGCATTATAGAGAATAAATGAATCCATATCAGAATGCACTTAGTAAATAGGAAAGTTTTGAGGTCTCTCCTGACTACTCACTACATACTTCATTAAAGTTTCTCTATATAGCTTCTTTGGTTGTCCAAAAATATATATGGTGGCATATGACCTGTCTAATTATAGAGACCCTTGAAATTTGGCCGTCCAGGATCTGGACTACAACATGCCATACTTGGGTGGGATATCTGCTACAACAATGTCCATGAGTATAGTTTTGGTAGGGTATTGAACCAAATAAACACACAAATCCTTTATAAGTCCTAAACACCTCACTTGACTCAAATCAAAGGAAAATAAATCCCTATAGCGTCTAGTGATGTATAAGTTAAGTTTCTCCATAATAGACTTGGGCATGAGATTGTGCGAGGCACCAGAATCAAACATGGCATTATGCAAAATCTTGTCATAGAGATTAAGACTGACATAGAAGGGTGGTATCCCTCCTTCCATTGGTTTCCCATTTACCTCAGGGCCAAAAATTATCTTGGGCTGGTCATCAAAGAGATTTATAGAATCTTCATTTTCAGTGATATTTAATGATTTGTTTATCTGAGACCTGTAAGTATCATGTTTTACCAGTTCTGTCAAAGGAACAGAAATTTTAAGCTTGGTCACCTCTGCTCCAAGGTTAAATGGAAAAGGTGCTTTATCTGTTTGAACATTTGGAGTTCTGGCAGCAATGTTTTCATCTTTTTCAGGGCTTGGAGCATTTTTTGCTGATTTTTCTAATACAATTTTTGGAGACTCTCCTACTGTTTCCTTGGGGGGGAAGTGAAGTGGAAGGTTGTTCATTATTGGGCTGACTATAAGATACATATTCTATGGTGGGGTTGGGAGGATTTTGATTTGTTTTAGAAAGGACCTGAAGTGTTTTCGTTACTGGAACTATTTTACCCTTTTTGGGTTGATTAGGGCCTATTTTCTGGTTTGGTTCTGGGGCATCAATATTTTTTTTGCTTCTTAAATTATACTGTTTATGTACCTCAAAAATAGTAGAATCATACCCCTGCCTGAAATCAAATGATTCCCTTGTTTGGGTCTGGAATTGTTGGAGCACATGGGACTCCTGGTCGTCATGAGTTAGGAAAACTCCTTCCTCATCATCTAGACCCATTAAATTTATTTGAGTTTCTTGTTCCGAGTCTTCTGAGTGGGAGGCCTCTGCATAGTTTTCTTAGAAAGGTGGTCTGATATTCTGGTCAGGAATATTCTTTTCAGCATTTTGGTTTTGATTTTTTCTAAAGTTAGGATTTCTCCCTAAATTAGCCTATTGGCCAACCCAGGTGGATTTCCTTTCGATAGTTTCAACTCTATCCAACAATTTGTCCATTCCTTTGACTATAGCATCAATCTTCTGTTCAAAGGGCGTATTTTCTTCTTTTACAGATGTTCTTCTCTCATTCCTAACTTTGGCTCTTTTGGAAAGTAGGTTAGCCTCAACACTTACTGCTACACTTTGCATTTCTTCCAGAGTTGG
>APFE030925023.1:84571-104971 GCA_000404065.3 Pinus taeda
GGGGGGGGGGGGGGGGGGTCCTTTCTCTTAACTGGAAATCCATATCTGAATCAAATCCATCAAGAAATTTGATCAGGGCTAAACCAGGAGGGGGTCTAAGGTTGAGTGGAATGGCACTATAAACACTATTAAACCTAGTGCAATAGTCTTGAATGGTTTCATGAGGTCCCCTTCTAAGGTTCTCATATTCAGATAAAATCTGTAGGGGCTCCTTCTTTTTCTCCCACCTATTCAGGAATTACTGGTAAAGGACTCTTAAACTATCTATGCTCTGAGTGGCCAAGGATCTAAACCACGTTCTCACTTCCCCAGCTAGAATTTGAACAAAAATTCTCATTTGAACGTCAACTGTGTCAATTTCATATATCTCAAAATAGTTTTTCATTTTCTTAGTGTGCTGCTGAGCTGTGTAGGTTTTAGTGCCATCAAAAGTAGTAATTTTACTCTGATAGTCCTGAGGCATGGCATCTAGGGGAGTAGGCATCAAAATGGGAGCATATCTATTGGCCATGATTCTAGGTTGGGTAGTAGCGTGAATGGGAGTTGGGGTAACAGGAGGTGTTTGGGTTGTGGAGGAAGAATTGGAGGTGGTGATGGGATGTTGGGTGATGATTGGCTGGAGAGGAAGTGAAGGGATGAAGGGAGGGGTGGAATGGATTTCAGAAGAGTGTGGGAATAGTGATGAACTAGCAGAAAGAGAAGTAGTTTCAAAAAGTTCAGGTGTTCTATCGGTGGAAATAGATTACTTAGTGGAGTTCTGCAGATATCGATCAATTGACAAATTAGCTCGTTGGGTTTCAAGTTCTCTGAGGAATTCTGGATCTTGGACTAGGTCCAATAGTTCTCTGTCAGATGTGGTTCTAAATAGAGAGAGTTCAAAATGTTCGTCAAAAGGAAGATATTCTTGGAAAAGACACTCAATTGGACATGAATGTGATCTGAACAAAGGTCTGGGGCTAACTAAATTTTCTTGTCTTCTAATGATTCTCGGAATCAGGTTGGGATTTTCAAACATAGGGGAGGATTTGGATTAGGGTTAGCCCTGGTGTAATGAGTTCTTCTTGAAGCCAGATTTCGAGCTTTTCAATGCTATTCTTTTATGGATTTTTAAAAATAACTTCTATCACTCCTTTAAGATATTTCAAATTAAGCTTTTTAGGTTTCTTAAAGGTTTGTTTCAACTGAGGATTTGTTGGTCCCTAGTATGGTTGCCACTATGTTATCACTTAGATTTTCCTTAGAAGTTATTGGAAAGAAGGAAAGGATCCAAGGTAACTACAAACCAATCTTTTAGACTTGGGTTCTAGCCAACCTAAGTCCAGAGAGGGCTCTCTCTTTATGATTTAGCTTTGTTTGCTCGGATATTAGGCTAGTTATACAAGTTTAAGGGTGTTTGATTTTGATTGGGTGGTGGAATTCTAGGAATATATGGGTAGAGCAAGCCTTCAGTCCATTAGGCTATGGAGTCAAATAAAGAGTAACTTAACCAGATCGGATCAATTGCTAAAGGAATAATTCACAGGGCAAGCTAGTACAACAAAAAGAAAATATGTAGGTTGAAATGGATGAGGTAAACCTAGTCAAGGTTGAAGGGCAACGAAGAATCCTTAAACTGGGATTAGGATGAGGAATAGAGGGAGGTTAGTGGTAAAGGGCAATTAAGGATCCTTCACTTTTGACCTAATAGAAAAAATGCAGAAGTAGGGGAGCAACTAAGATTTCCCAAACCAAGGTAATTCAGTAGAAAACATTGAGAATGTAAACATGTCAAAGCAAAGAGCTTAAAGCTAATTCTGAAATATTTTTCTTTTTTTATTATTCAGATTTTATAAAGAAAACATGTGAATATTTATAACATGATGAGAAAACAATAATAACATGAAGAGATGATACTTATTTGGTTTCCATCGTGCACAATAATCCTGTGAAATGTCTTTAACTTTATTTCATGATCAAGCAACCAATCCAGACTTGATTACAACAACTCACTAGCTTGATATGAAATGTATACTAGAAATGTCTTTGAATCCACCCTAATGACTTCAATTTTTGAAGTATTTATACAAAAATTACACAAAAATATCTCATAACCATATGAGATTTATTATAGGAAATACAAAATATCTTTTACATAAAGATAGAGACAGATGGAAAACAAATTGTTGCTGTCCCTTTATTTATGAATGAGCTGGATGTTGGAACTCGGATTTGCCTCTTGCATTTTCTTTTGTAATTGTGTGCTGGATCTTCTTCTTACTTTCATCTGATGACACTCTTTACATGTGTTCTGATACTCTTTACTTGTGTTACCAGACCTTACCGTAGTAAATATTTTATACTTTATAGTTTTATTACAGTAACTTATAGTATCTCTATCATATTAGTCCACCATTCATCATTTGGTATTTTCATTCTGACCAATTTCCTATACACTTCGTCAGTGTCAGTGTACTTTACAAAATTTGGCTGGACTGTGAACAGGTGTTTCACTTCATGTTCAATATAAAAAATATTTTCTAAACCATCATAAAGCACCTTTCCTGTAGGTAGTGCTTTTGCTATAGAAGAGTTGGCTTGACTTCTGGCTTGTTTGTGCAGTTTCTCAATGTAATCGTCATGAGTCATTAACTTTTCATTTATGACCAGTGGGCTTGGAAGGCCTTTGTCTCTCAGAATGCCATATTTTAACTTAAAATCATCTATGTCCTCCTGAATACTTTGACATCTTTTTTCCAAATTAAGCATCAAGTTCTTTTTAATAAGAACTTTCTTAATTTCTAGGATCGTGGAAGTTCTATCCTCAATTTCCAATTGCTCCAGTTGGTGCCTGTTTCTACTATTAAAATTTTTTATCAATTGGGTTGCCTCTTCAATTTTTTCTCCTAATTCTTCTCTAGTTTTATGTATGGCCTCCATAGCTATTTTAACTAGCTCAGTCTATTAAAAAATGATTTGGATGGAAGACCAAATATCATTGATGGAATCAATGATATTGGTCCATAAGATATCTTTAATATCTCTCAAAGGTTTTTCTAATGTTAAGTCCTTTTCCAGGACTTTGATTCTTTCTTCCATCCTTTTGTTTTTCCTTTCTTCTTCTTTGTTCTGAATCTATGCAAGCTCATAATTGGTTTCTATGATTGACATTTGTTCTTTTAGTCTCTTCAACTCAGTTGCCTGGATACTCATTTGTTCCATGGCTTTGATAATTTCATCTGTCTTTTCTGATGCTGACTCTGTGCTGGTTGGTGTACCTGTAGCCGAAGTGGTACATGTTACTGGCAGTGCTATGGCTGGTGGTAGCGTTGGTGCCAAGGAAGTTGCCAGAGTACAAGGCACAACTGTAGAAACTATGGAAATAACAGTCTGAGAAGTGGTCGACTCAGTTTGCTTGGACTGTATTGCTTTTTCCAGTTCGTCCTCAGTTTCCTTTAGCTTGTCATTTAGTCTCAGGACCAAGTCCATAAGTTGTTCCTCCTTTTTTCTTTCTATAATTTCTGCAGTTTGGGGATGATGGAGTGGAGGGATCTTAAGCTGCTTTTTTAAGGGAACAATGTCATCATTCTTCTTTTTAATTAACAATTCAACTGCCTTCACATCTTTGGGATCATGTCCCAATTCTATTATCAGATCTTCTAAAGCTTTTATTTTGGTGTCCTTAGCTTGAGAGGAAGCTTTTTCTAATTGCAGCTGTGTAGAAGTTTATGCAATGAACTTTGCAGTTGAGGGGCTACAATGGATTTGCTAGTTAAAGTAGAATAAACCATTTCCTGGGTCTGCTTATGTAGTTCTATTTTGTCAATAGGATGAATATCCTTTGCCAATACTTCAAAATCAATTTTAAAGTAATCTGCCATGGATTTTAGCTATTGTATAGTGGGCTTGAGGAAAATCATCTACATTTTCCCTTCCTTTATGTCAAAAGCTGACATAAGTCTGGTCTAGTTGGTTGGGGCCATTTTGAGGTAATGGGCATAAGTTTGTGCTTTTAAAGTCTCATTCCTTGCTTTTATTTATTTATACTTACCCTTGATATCCAGGATCTTTTCAGAGGAAGCCCTGAAGGATGACACCTCAATGCTTTGCTGTCTTTCCAATACTTGCATATGTGAAGTAGATGGGGTCCCACCTGTTGGGATAGTTTGCCTGCTCTCTATTCTTTCTGCCACTGTGTTGCCTGTGGTCTCCTCAATGAACTCTTCTTCTGCATAGGGATTCAACCTTTGCATTTTAGTAAAGGTTTGATTAGTAGGCCTATTGGAAGGAGTGGCTACTTCACGGTCTCTTTTAGGATTCCTTTCCTCATTGAGAGGGGTTTGTAAAACTAGAGGGTTGCTCATGATTTTCTGAGGTTGAGCTAACTCCTCTGAAATTTCGGGATGCTCTAACTCTTCTTATTGTCCTGAAGTTCCTGCTTGGTATAATGTATCTTGATGCTTTGATGGTTGAGTGCTAGGTTCTAGTGACTGTTTTGGTGATGAAGCCTCTCTTGGCACCTGTACAAAGGAATTTTCATCAATCTTTCTTTCCAAATCTACCCATACATTGTTAACTTCAACTTGTGTGTTATCCCGGTCTATTAGAGTTCCTTCCACCCATTTAGACTAATTTTCATATTGCTCAATCTCTGGGATCCTATGGTGGATGTAGGGGGATATCTTATTCTTTTGCCTTCTGTCATAGATGAAGCTATAAGGGTCATGCGACTAGATGAAGCTCTTTTCTAATCTTAATCTCTCAAGGATTTCCTCTGCCTCTTGCAGTGGTGACTGGGAGTTCAACGACTTCTTGGAGTTGATGGTTTGAATGTGGGGTGACAGCATGAACGTGCTTCTATGTGCATGGAGAATATGAGGTTCTATTTTTTCGGTAAAACAAAAATAATGAGTGTTTTCATTTTATTCACAAAGTCAAAATGTTTGGCGGGGGTGGTGAAAGGGACAGATGGCACCAATCAATGGATGGCACATTTTTTTGTTTAGCGATAGTGGTAAGCGGAAGCGGTAATGGTTTTCATCGCACAACTTTTGAGCACTAGGCAGTTGTGGGAGAGGTCTGCCCGATGCCATTCATCAGGCGCCATGTAGCGGCGGGAAAATAGTGAAACCGCTCACATCGAGCGAGTAAAGATTGGTATCGGAGGCTGCCCCATATAAGCGTTGACCGTCAGATCTGAAAGGGTCAAATAGTACGGTGATTGGGGCGTGGATTTGATCGGGAGTTAACACAGGGCCTCGATGGGAACTAATTGCAGATTTAGGGAAAGTAATAACATCAGGGGTGATGTGATTGGGCGAGGATAGATTATTAATTAACCACAGATTGGTTAATTAATCTTTGTTATATGGTGGGAGTTTTTAGGTTATTAATTAATCGTAAATTGATTAATTAATCCCTTATTTTAATTATTTTATTATTAAGGCTTACGTTTCAAACCTTGGGGATGGGATTATTAATATATGGTGTTTTTAACAATAAAATATACGAGAAAAGGATGATTTTTTGGATTTAATACATAAGTAAAATCAACTGTTAATATGAGATGAAAAATAAAAGTCTGCTAAGTATAATGCATTTAACATTAATTTGTTTTTCATATTAAAACATTATAACTTAGGCTAAAGGGATTTTGTGGGGTAATTACTTTTCCTTAGCAAATAATGAATTTGCCTAGGGAAAAGGGTTTTTTAGAGGAAGTGAATAAATGATGAAGGGGTGAATGTTGATGAGGGGTTTTTAGCACCTTTGACCTTATAAGTTATTGGGCTGAGGGTCCAATCCCTCCAAAAGTCAGAGAAATGCTCTGAGCCCCTTTAACTTAAGGTTTTTTGGAAATTTTACTTGTGGTAAATTAATTACTATAAGGGGTAAAATGAATGAGGAAATTAATCATGCAACCTTGTAAATGTGCCTTTGTCATCCATGCTTTGCCAAAGTAATGTAATGATGAAAGCAAATTAGTTGAGCTTTTAACTTAACCATTCATCATACATAATTCTGCAACCAATCATCTACTTCGCCACCTACACATCCTACCATTTGGTTGCACTTAAACTGACAAACCTTTATCAAACTTTTCTTTTCTTTTACAATGGAAACCTATCTAAGTATATCCTTATTACATCGATGGGCTCAGACTAAACTGTTGAGGTCCTTTTATTTACTCTACCTATCTACTTATCTGCCAAGATTATACAGCTTGGTTAGATTTTATTCTCTATCTATAGACATAAAAATTTAAAACATGAAATAGTCAAGTTTACACTATTTAATAATTCATGGATTATGGCATAGGTGACAAGCTACACACAATCTTTTATTTTTTCACCAAAGTAAATAGTAGTGGCATTTGGACTTGCACACTTTCATGGTCTTTTTCTTTTTCTTGGGGTTCATTTTTCATCTTTTTTGACCTTTTCTTTTTAGTATTTTTATCCTTTGATTTTCTTTTAGGATATACCCTCTTTACATTTTTTTATTTTTTTGAAATTTTGAATATGGAAAACATTTGCAGAAAGCAAAGGTATGTACTTATTACAGAGATAAACCAAGTCAATCATAAATTATGACACCTATTGGTATAGGAACATAACAGAAACCAAAGTAGAGATGACATGAACCTCATAATATCAAGCATCAGGTGACCGAACATCAAATACTAGGATACTGATTGTTAGATGTTAAGATGCCAAGAAGTTGGATGTGAGTGACTCCTTTAGTTTTCCTCTAGCGGCTAGTGACTCGGTGACCAAGGTATTGACATATTGGGTGTTGGCCTATCAACATGTTTGGTGTTGAACATTAGGAAAATCATTAGTGAATTTTATTTTGTGTCCTAGGGACGAGGGGTTTGGTAAATTGATAGAGACAAGTGAAATTGATGGGAAGTTGGGAACCATCAACTAATGGCCTAGTATCGGGTTAGGCAGAAATTAGATAGGAGAGTTTAACTGGTGAAGGACTTACTTGCAGGATAATGACTAATATATCTTCTAGTGGTCTAGGTGGGTAGATGTGGGAAAATGAGGTGGTGCCACATGGTAATATAAAGGTGTTGATATGGCCCTTAAATGTCAAAATATTTAAGTAGGCATAAATTCTTTCCTAAAGCTCAGTTTTGGTTAAATTCTATATTGTTAGAAATTTGTCGATGAGCATAATATGATAGTGATCTCAAATATGAGTTTTGAAGTGATTACAAGAAGAGGAAATTTGATAACTTGACTTCCTTAAGGTGACCACATAGGTGAGGTTTGGATACCCTACACCCTTAATTAGGCATTAAGGGGTTGGGTATAAAACAATTAATCATAATAAAGCTCACTAGATAAGCTTATATGTGATCTATAAAAGAAAGTGAAGGTTTCATTGATTACTTTTCAATTTAGTTTATATTATTTTAGGTAACGAATCAAATTTTAAAAAGTACAAAAACATATGTTAAATCGCAGAAATTTTACAGAAATGAGAGGACAAAAATGCAGCGTAGAATACATGCAAATTGATAACAAAGAAACCCATCTTGGGATATGTCTCCCGGTCCAGCTTCCAGCAGTTACCACTTTATTATATGATAAAAAATAAAGCATCATACAAGCTTCAATCTCCAAAAATGACACTGCCATTATGTCCAAAATGCTAAAAAACCCCCATTTAGGCTCTTCTTAAGCTCAAAAAGGCTAAAAAATGGGCAAGTTATGCCTCTTTCTCCAAGGCTACCTGTAATATGCAAAAAAAACAATTTTGTTTGCAACTGTGTAACTGAATGGCGTTTGGCCCAATAGTAGCGCTTAGTATTCCTGACCCGAAGGTCTCAGGCTCGATCCACATTTGATGGTGATAAAAATTAATATGCTGCAGGGGTTGGAACCAACACCTTAGTTTTTGGTCGGCTCTAGTATATAATTAAAGAGGGTCAGGGCATGGTGTTGTTACACATATTACGACCCCATACCCATGGCCATATAGCCATAAACATAAACATTGGGCTGGACCAGTCGGGGGTCAACCCACCGGTCCATCGATTTTTTCGGCCAAACACTATTTGAAACATTTAAATTAGAATGTCACCCACACGACTAACATGTACTACATTTGGTGTAACGATAGAGCGATGGAGTTATGAACTTGAGGTCGGTGATTTGAATCTTGTGGAATCTTGTCGGTTGGTCAACCAAATTTTGGTGCCATCCAAAGTGCCATGTGGGATTGGGCTACATGTCACATTGTGATGGGCAGATTTCCCAAACCTTCAACCCAATAGTTGTGTGCCATGTGTCCTCATGTGACTTTCCCAAATGTTAGTTTCTGTTGGCTCCCCTTGACAAGTTAGTACTTCCTAGTCAATATATGACATCAACTCCACATCAACGTATACACTGCTATGTCAACTTCCGTACCTGCACAGTCAACCTGCAACTTTTAATTTTTTTTACTGTTTGGACAAAACTTTAGAACATGATTACTTGCTCATATAGTGTCGAATTGAGGTGATTCAAGCATCCTTGGAATTAGAAATAGGATCTCTATGATTTCGCATTGGTTTTAGAGTTTTGAGCACTTTGATTTTTGAGCATTTTTTTGGATCCCCTGGATCACTCCTCCCCACTAAAATATTTTGGACCACCAAAAGTCTGTATTTAATCAAGAAGTAAGTGAGGGTATCACTCCCTCACTTTTCCAATCATTATCCACCTTGCTTTGTTTTGATTGGTACCTTTGAGCCCCACACAAAGATTCTCTAGATTAACCCAACATGAATTTCTTATTCTCCCAACAAGAATAATGTCTTCTTGTAACTCATTTAAATATTCAGGAGCAAAATATTCTACAGGTGGAATATGAACATTCTCCTCTTGATCAACGATCATAGGCGGCTCATACAATCTAAAATTTTTTGCATTCACAACAAAATAAATTTGCATATAAGGTGGGAAATATAATAAAAAATAATTAATGCCAATATTCTCCAAGATTTTAAAAGGACCATATCTAATCGGTTTGAGCTTTATACCTTCACCTTACAATCATTCCTTATTGATGTACAACCAAACTTGATCTCCCACATGGAAATCATGATCAACCTGATGCTTATCATGCCTTTCTCGATACTTGGATTGGATTTTCTCTAGTTGTTCCTGTACCCTTTGATGCACTAACTAGATTTGTTTAATGAAATTCTTGGCTTTGTCCACATCACTATGTCCATCTCCTACAATATCTTTACCAAAAATTAAATCCAAAGGAGACTTTGACAAATAATCCAAACAAGCTTCAAATGGAGCTACTTGTGTAGATGAATGATTGGCACGGTTGTAGGCATGATGGATGTAATGAAAATGCTCATCCCAAAGCTTAAGATGCTTACCACAATAACCTCGAAGGAGATGCACTGCTGGCCTGTTCACTACTTACGTCTGGTCATTAGTTTGTGGATGAAATTTTGTACTCTTATTCAACTTTGTGTCCATGAGTTCCAATAAACTTGACAAAAACTTCCCAATATATTGAGAATCGCGATAAAAAATAATAGAAGTAGGTAAACCAAAGTGAACCTATACATTTTGTATGAACAACTGTGTAGTTTATTCAACTGTGACTTGTTTCTTACAAGGTATCAACACACATATTTTGCTGAAACAATCCACTACAACATATAAATAATCATGACCTTTTAGAGACATAGGTGGTCACCCTACAAAATACCTAGAAACACTTTCCCAAGGATGAGAAGGGATAGGAAGTGGAGTATGCAAACTCAGTTTCCTATTACTTGGCTTACTAGTAGCACACATAGTACATCCTTTTAAATATCTAGATACAATTTCATTCATACGAGGCCAATAACAATACTCTACAGTTGAATAATTGTTTTTCCTACACAAAGTGACCAACAATAAGAGAAGTATGTTCTTCCCTTATGAAATTAACTCTTTCACACTGTGGAATACACAACTTTCCAAGATGACACAACAATTTGTTATGAACATGATAATCCAACTCTTCAACCTGATTTCCTTGACTCAAAAAGTTGCATAAACATCTTTAAAATCTCCATATTGAGCATAATGTTAAATGTAACTTTCATGCATGATTGAGTTATGCTTAAGAATGATAGATGCATTAACAATAGGCCTTGACAACATATCTACAACTTTGTTGTAAATACCTTTCTTATACCCGATGACCAAATGAAATTGCTGCAAAATTTCCGTCCATCTAAAATCTCTAGCTTGTTGTAGCTTGGTTTGCGATTGAAGATATTGCAAAGGTTGATGGTCAGTATGAATAATCGTTTCTTTATCCATGAAAAAATGATTCCATTTCTTCACGCTTTGTACCAAAGCATACAACTCTTTATCATAAATTGGATGATTAATTACTGCATTGGAAAAGGTATAAGAATGATAACATATTGGCTTACCATGCTGCATCAATACTGCTCCCATAGCATATTTGCTTGCATCGGTTTGAATTCCAAATGGTCGCTTGAGATATGGAAGTGTTAGAACTGGTGTTGTACTGATTTTCTCTTTCAAAGTTTCAGAGGATTTCTGTTGCTTCCCTCCCCACTGAAAGACCTGGTTCACACTTGTCAAAGTATGTAATGGTGTTGTAATATATGAGAAGTTAGCGATACATTTTCTCCAATATTGTGCTACTCCCAAAAAGCTCCTAAATTCGGTTACATTATTAGGCTTAGGCGAATTCACAATAAAATCAACTTTGGAGGGACCAATCTTCAATTCACCACCCCCTACAATATGTCCTAAGTAAACCAATGAGGTTTTTCCAAATTCACATTTAGACATCTTTAGATACAAATTTTCCTTTTTTAAGACATTTAAAACTTGCTTTACATGTTTGACATGCTCTTCACGAGTCTTACTAAAACTCAGAATATCATATAAGTAGACTATGACAAAATCAGTAAGGAATGGTCACAATACCTCATTCATAACTCTCATGAATGTAGCAGGTGCATTACAAAGCCTAGATGACATAACTAACCATTCAAATAGTCCTTGTTTTGTCTTAAAAGAAATTTTCCAAATATCATCTTCAATAATCCTTATATGACGATAATTGCTTCACAAGTCTAACTTAGTAAAATAAACAATATCCTTTAACTAATCTAGCAAATCATCAATGTGAGGAAGAGGATAAAGATTCTTTATTGTGATCTTGTTCAAAGCTTGGAAATCCACACACATGCACCATGTACTATCTTTCTTTGGAACCAAAACAATAGGAGACCCACAAGGATATGTACTAGGTATGATAACCCATTTATCAAGCAACTCTTGAATTTGTCTTTTGATTTATGCATTCTCCAAAACTGATATTCTATAGATGCTAATATTCGGAAGTGGTGCATCCTATTGCAATTGTATCTCATGTCAGATTCCTCTTTTTGGAGGAAACTCTTCAGGGTCCCTAAAAGTCTTGTCATAAGTATTAACAACTTCAACCAATTCATGCTTGAGTTTAGAATCACATCCTAAGAAAGCTTCATATTCAACAATATCTTTAGCTTTTATCATCAACAATACAAAATTCTTACTAGCATTCACAAGCCTTTTCATTTGGCCTGCACTAACAAGAGATAAATTCATCTTCTTGTAACGTGATGTAACAATATGCACAACTTGATCTTCGAAAAGATGATACTTGTTTTCATGACGATAAAATATGGATTTTTGGTCATATAAATATGGAGTCCCTAAGACAATCCCACAAATTTCAAGTGGTACAACATAAAGCTCAACCTCATCTATAAAATTAGCAGTGATGGCAAACTTGAATTTACATTTTCTTTTCATTGCAATTTGGAATCATCACATATGCAACCCAAAGGGCAAGGTTTTTCATGAGGTGTAGTTTCTAAATTAAGTTTCTTGACAATTGTTTCAGAAACAAGATTGAATTGAGATCCACTATCAAATAATGTATAAACCTTTGTATGCTTTGTTATGACCCATATATGGAAAAGCTCAGTTCTTTCTTTATCATTTTGAGATTCAATGGACTTGCTATAAGAGCTAGTACTTGCATTAGAATCTACAACTTTCATTCCCATGGCCATGATTTTAGTTTCATGACCTGGGTCAGATCCTAGATCTTGCTGAATAGTAGCAGTAGTCTTTTGTTTCCCCTTGTTATTGAACTTCTTTGGTCTCAATTTTGGATGTAATTTCCAACAATGGTCTTCATCATGGCCATCTTATGAACAATGCTTACAAGTAAGTTTCTCTCCCTCTTTCTTAACTGTAGAATTCTTCTTTCCTTTGCCTTCAGCTTTCCCCTTCCCTTTGTCTCCAAATTTAAAGGGTTTCTTGCTAGTCTCTTGAGGAACATTCTTGCCTCTTGATTCTAAATGAGTAGTATGAACACATACTTCATCTAGATTGGTGGGATTAAACATAAGTATAGTATATCTCAAATAACTATGCAATCCACTTATAAATTTAAGGAGAGTATCTTGTGAGGTCAAATCAACACCCAAGATTAATGCTCTTTTTCTAAATTCTTGTGTGTAACATTGGATACTCTGACCTTTAGCTTGTCTAAAATTTTTCCAATCCATTATTTCTTTTTACATGTAAGCTAATGGATAAATTTTCCTTCTTAATGCTGTTATAAAATAATTCTAAGAAGATATAATTTTATCACTTTTCTTCAAATCTTATTGAGTTCTGGCCTCCCATCGGATAAGAGTTGCACCTTCCAAATGAAAAGAAGAAAGTTGGATCTTTGTGGCATCATCACCAATCTTTTGAATCTTGCAATAAAATTCAATATGACAAACCTAGTTATCCAAATTTTCAGCATTTACTTCTCCATTATACATTGGCAATTCAAACCTGACATCAAGCTTAAGCAAATGAGACTTAGTATGTCCTCTTGGAGATGTTGGAGGAGTTGGTCTATGTGAAGAAGGAGGTGAAGAAGGAGTTGAGGATGGAGGAGGAGGAGGAGGAGGAGGAGAAGGAGGAGGAGGAGGAGGCTTACTCCCATCACTACCATCACCTTTTAGTTGATTATAGATTTCTCCTTCCAACCGTGTTGTTATTTCATTATACAACACTTTCACCATCTCAATCATATCAAAGAAATATTTTCTAAAATCTCTCATCCTCATACATCAATTCTTGTCCTTGTCCTTCTTCATGTGACATGAATTGTGGAGTGTGTGGTATTATTGAGCCAACTTGACGGTTAGGTTCTTCAAGCGCTCCTTCTCCTCTTCTCAATCTAGACCTTGTAAGCATTCAAACACCTTGAAAATTCTGTCAAAATTTCATAAAAACCTAGCTCTGATACCAAAATGATCTAAAAATGAAAGTGAAAGTTTACTTAATTAATTTACATGTTAGTTTATGTCATTTTAGGCAATGGATCAAAATTGCAAAAGTACACAAACATAGGTTAAATTGCAGAAGTTTTACAGAAATGAGAGGAAAAAAATGCGACATAGAACACATGCAAATTGATAATGGAGTTCACCCATCTTGGGCTACGTCTTCGGGTCCAGCTTCTAGTGTTGACCACTTTATTATATACTCAAATGCTCAATATATCAACACAAGTTTCAATATACAACAATAACACTACCATTGAGTCCATAACTCAAAAAACCCTATCTAGGCTCTTCTTGAGCTTAAAAAGGCTAAAAAATGAGTAATTTATGCCTCTTTCTCCAAGGTTTCCTTTAAAATCTACAGCAAGAACAATTCGTTTTGCAAGTATGGAACTGAATGGCCTTTGGTCCAATGATATCGCTTGATATTCACGACCTAGATGTCTTAGGTTCGATTCAAATTTCGGGGTGATACAAATTAATATGTGGTAGGGGTTGGAACAAACCCACCAGTCTAGGTTGGCTTTGGTATGTAGTTAAAGAGGAGCGAGGCATGGTGTTGTTACACAACCAATGGCCCCGCACTCATGGCCATATAATTGTAAAGATAAACATTGGGCTGAATTGGTCAGGGGTCAACCCACTAGTCCGCCCATTTTTCTTGCCAACCACTATTTGAAACATTTTAAATAGAAGTTCGCCCACATGGTTAACACATTCTACATTTGTTGTAATGGTAAAGCAGTGGAGTTATGAACTTGAGGTTGGCGGTTCAAATCCTGTGGAGGATTGTCAGTCAGTAAACCAAAATTTGGTGCCATTTAGAGTGCCACGTGGTGCCTTGGGATGGGGCCATATGTCACTCTTTGATCGACCCATTTCTCAAACCTTCAACCCAATAGCTCTGTGTCATCTGTCCTCACGTGATTGACCCAAATTTCAGCTTCTAATGGGCTCCCCTTAACAAGTTCGTACATCCCAATCAATAGATGAAGTCAACACCACATAAGCATACAAGTTACCATGTCAGCATCTATACCTACACAATTAACCTACAACTTTGAATTTTTTACTCTTTGGACAAAAAATTAGAATACGATAACTTTCTCATATGGTGTTAGATTGAGGCAATTCAAGTGTCGTTGGAATAAGAACGACGAGCTCTACAATTTGGCGTTGGTTTCATAATATTTTGAGCACTTTGATTTTTTATAATTTTATGGATCCTCTAGATCAATACTTCAAAGGAAGGGCTCTAAATGGATGCAAGAATTGGATTATGAAAACAATGTAGTGTTATAAGGATACATTGAGCCTACTACTAATGACCTAGATGTCCTAAAAGAAAAATGTCATAAATGAAAATTCAAAAGATGGAAACCATTTGAATAACAAGCGTTAGAAGATAGAGAGGAAAAGAGGGGAGGAAATTTGCATAATATAGATTTAGAGAAGGATATAAATGGATGCTTAAAATATAGGTCGAGTGATCTAGGTGGCTCTAGATTGACTAAAAAATTGAAGTCTTTGGATTTCATCGAAACCAGGACTAGAACAAAGAGCTCGTCATCCCGATTCCAATGACGCAAAGGATACTCAAACCCGAATTCGTATGTGCAATTTATTAATAGTCAAAGTTCAAGTCAAAGCTCCAGGGTTTTTATCACTAGCTAAATTTGGAGGCTCACTAAATCTGGTGGTCAGGCTAAATCTGATGAAATTCCCTAAAATTGGCAGTAGTTAATTGAGCGACACTTTGGCACTTAGTGGTGGACGAAAATGACCAAATTGTTGCTTACTTAATTTTTTCGGTGACCCCTAATATCCGATCAACGGTTTTTGAGTGCGTTATTATTAAAATTTTAAAAATAAAATAAAAAGGTGGGCTCGACAGACCCAACCACACCCACCGAATCATTATAATATAATATATATATATATATATACAATATATATATTACTATATATATAATATATTATATATTATATATATATATATATTATATATATATTATATATATATATATATATGTTAACAACCCACGACTGTATTATTTTAATTGGGAGGTCATATGGGATCGAACACGCCTAAAAAATGGGCAGCCCCGTAACAACATACACCGCCAAATAAACAACAACCACACCACAAATCATGGATTTGGCAGGGATGGAACTTGTGTTAGCTAGTTGGCCAACTCGTCCAACTAGTGGTCCCAAATATTACCACCAACCATTTTAAAACAAAATGCTAGTCAGATTTTAAAGCACTGCTCAATAGTTCAAAAAACCACTACTATTATTGGGAGGCCACGGGGTTGGAACCTAGGCCTACCCCTACCAATTTTACATGTTCACCAACGACCCAACGACATGTCATTGTAATGAATGGCTAGTAAAACATTTAAAAACTCATCCTTGTCATTTGACCATAAGAGGCGGATGTGGGCACGTAGGCCAAGGCAACAGAACTATGATGTGTTGGAACCTTGACCATACAATGGAACCATGATGTAGTGGAACCCTGAGGAGAGGAATCTTTTAGGTTGCCTAGGGGTTGAATTTTTACAGTGTTAGAAATATGTCAACATTATACTCATATTGCTTAGAATTTTTCTAGAAGTCTGACACTACAAGCGGATTTTTGATATGAGAAGCAAATTTTATAGAGGCAGAACATTGAGCTATGGAACCATGAAGGGGGATTTTATAGATTCCCTAGAGGCCTAGATTTGAGAGCTTCAGAATAGGGTCAAATTTATACTCAAATTTCACGATTTTTCACACGAAACACAATGGCACAACACATTTCTTCATTTGAGCAGCTGATTTTCGGGCCATTGTTAGAATGGGAGGTATATTGATGCATTTGGACACTTTAGTTTTTTTTCTAGAAAGTAGTTCTGTTTACATACATTGGTCTTATAATTTCAAGATGAATGTGATGATGATGAATATGCCTTGAATCTGATCAGTGGATTCAAGAGGTCCATTTTATGCCTCTTATAAGTGAATCCATTTACACCACTTTGTGAGAGATCATTCCTTTGTCATGATGAAGGAGAACTTCTTGTGAGTGACACTTCTTTGTAGGAGAACATATCTTTGGAGAGAAATGCCACTCTAGATAAGGGCTTCATCCTTGTATTGACATATATTTTCCATGTACTCCTCATTCATTTGCAAAGACTAATGAAGTGGCCTCCCCTCTCTTGAAGTATTGTTTAGAAATTGCATTTCTCATGTTTCACATGCAAATATAAGTGTCAGTAAAAGGTCCTGTATAATGGATATTTTTGTTTGGAAGTGTTCACAAAAATTTTCCAGATCAATTTTGGTATCGGAGTGGTCTTCTTGCTAATGTGAATTGCAAGTGTGAATCAGAGGTTGAACATGCAACAAGAAGGAAAAATGGAGAAGGAAAAATATATCTACGATGCCTTCTACAAGATGACAAATATGGTAGATATATTGTTTGTAGATTATGAGGATAAAGTGGAAAAAGAGGAATAGGAGAAAGAGAGAGCAGAGGATGATTCTCCATCTCCATCTTTGGGTGGATATTCTTCTTCTTCATATTATTCTCATAATTCAAATGAAGATATCAACTAGAGCCTTCAAGCAAAGAATTTTGAATTGAGGAGACTTATACAAGAAGAAAAAGAGGAGAAGAAAAGATTGCAGCTTCAATTATGAGCCATGGAATATTCCTTGGAAAAGTTGAAGTGCAACGAAGACTTAGTGAAGCCATCATCAACCACTTCAGAATCAACATTTTAGGCAAACAATGTTGGCAAATCTTCAGTTTCATTTTCAGATGATGATGATGATTTGGGTGCATTTGAAAAACACACTACAAACATTGGTTCAATAGTAATGAAGAATATGGGATATGAAGGCAAGGGTCTAGGATTTAATGGCCAAGGCATTGTGAATACCATCCAAGTGGTGGAATTACCATGACATGCAAGATTAAGTTGTGTTAGAAAGGAAGAGACATGGAAGTCTTCAAGCGATAAGTTTGAGATAGTGAAAGATGCTGAAAGTGCATCACAACCTTCCAGTGATCATGATTGTGGGTCATCTCCAAAGGGAGGTGAGAATTTCAAAGGAAGAGATAAGTCAAGCTCTCATTACTAGTATTGCACTAGTGACAACCAAGCAAGGTATAAAAAGTCTCAGTATTCTAATGGTCATTTTGATGACAAGAAAATTGGTAATGATGAGAAAATTTTATGGCATAGAAACCCATGTAATTTTTATGGCTTGTATAACCATGTTATTGTCAAGTGTTGGAAAATAATGGAAAATAGGAAGAGGCCAAGGTATGATGAGCCTTCTCCACATCAGGGTAGGAAGAAGGTCAAGAAGGTCTGGAGGAAGAAGAATTTCTCCAACCATTGCAACAAGGGTGGACATTAGAGAGCCACATGTTGAGAGCTCCATCTAAAGTTGCGTCTCAAGAGGGGCCATAAAACACTTGTAAAGGAACCAACCAGTGAAGTTGTTCAGTGGGAGAATCAACTATAGGGAGCCATCCATTCACTTGGTTGGGTGAGAGATGGTGGCATAAAAACAATTTTTGAGCATGGCCATTTATAAATCACATGTTGTGAAATGTTTGTAAAAGTGGTGAAGTGTCTGTCATAGCTTATGAGAGAAACATGGTCATATTTTTGGCCTTTTAGTCGATAGATTGGGTATTGGTTTTCGTTATAATTCTGATGTAAACTTAACCATGAGTGTATTATAAAAGCTTGACAAGTATGGCATCTACTTGGGTCATGATTGTTCTTGTAAATGAACATGTATTGGCAATTATGAGTTTGCATATGATACATATGTCGTCTTCATCATTTCGAGTTCCAAAGTACCAAGGTGAAGGAAAGGGAAGGTGGCTTGTCAGAGACATATGTTATGAAGGTTAAAATTGGAGTCATGTTTATGCTTTTGGAGGACCAAAAGCTCCTAAGTAGGGAGAAATGATCCAGGTGGTTCTAGAGAGGCTAAAAAATTGAAGTCTTTGGATTTCATTGAAACCAAGACCAGAACGAAGAGCTTGTCATCCTGATTCCAACGATTCATATGACACTGAAATCCAACTTCATATGTGTAAGATATTAGCAGTCAAAGTTCAAGTCAAAGTTATAGGGTTTTTGTCGCCAACTAAATTTGGAGGCTCACTAAATCTAGAAGTCAAGCTAAATATGGCAGAGTCTACTAAAATTGGAGACAACTAATTGAGTGACATTTTGGCAATTAATGGTGGATGGAAATGGCCAAATGGTCACCTACTTAATTTTGTTGGCGACCCCCAAAATCTAGCAGATGAATTTTGAGTGGCTATTATTAAAAAAAATAAAAAAGGGGTAGCCCAACGAACCCGCCCACACCCACCAAATTCAATATCTGTATATTACTATATACTATACTATATATATATATATATATATATATATTGTATATTATATATATATATATATATTATATAGATATATATATATATATTATATATATATACTTATATATACTATATATTATATTATAGTATATAATATATTTTCCTACTGGTTCGCGGGGCCCTTGGTCAGTGAGTCCGCTAGTCAGGGTTCGAGAAAGTCTGTGGTGGACCCCACCGGAGGGGGTCCACCCCTCGGTCCACCAAGCCTACCAAAGCTTTCGGGTTATCGACCCCTGTGACCTCCCATTGGCGAGGCCTCGACGTGACCGATGGTGCTAACTTGGGGGCTTATATATATATATATATGATATATAATATATATTTTATATTATTTATATACTATATATTATATATTATCACGAACAACGACCATATTGTTTTAATTGGGAGGCCGACGGGGATCGAACCCACCTTACCCAGTGGCCCCATAACCACATGCATCACCTAATAAACAACGGACAATGAACACGCCAAAAATGACAGAGCTAGCAAGGATCAAACCCACGCCTGCTAGTTGGTCGGCTTGCCCAACTGGTAACCCCAAATATTATTTCTAACCATTTTAAAACAAAAATTCAGTCAAATTTAAAACGCAGCCGCCAAAATTAACATACCACCCAATAATTAAGCAAAAAATGACTAATCTGGGGAGGCCCTAGGGTTGGAACTTGGGCCTAGCCCCACCAATTTTACATGTCCACCAATGACCCAAAATCCTGTTATTGTAATGACCGCCTAGTAAAACATTTAAAAACTTGTCATTACCATTCAAACATTGTTGGGTCCCTATAATACTAGTGATTACCCCATTAATATTGTAGTTATACCCCTTATTAATATTTTTGTGCCCCTATTTCCCCCATATTGTTAATACTGTGCCCCATAGAATCCTTCTATTGTTATTTTTGTGGCTTTATATTATTATTGTTAGGTCGGCTAGATTATATTGTGACTCCTTAGACTCCTATATATAGAAAGGAGGTTTTGTCATTTTTGTATCATCCAAGAATTGTTCATTTATGTAATGTAAAGGAGGTTTCCGCCTCGAAGAGGCTGAATTCTAAGGCGTTGATCTATCTTTTCTATCTTTTCTTGAGATGGTTTCATAACATTTGGTATCAGAGCTTTGGATTCTAGGGTTTCGCTGCTCCAAATAGGTCATCGTGGCATTTTCGCTATAACTTTTTCTGTGATGTTTCAGAAGTCAAAAAAAACCCATTTGAGAAGAAATCACTTTGAATCTTGGGTCGGAATTTCAGAGCTTTTTGTGCTATATTTGCGGAGATATGATCTGAGGAAGTTGGTCTTTTTGCAGACTCCAGAATTACATTCCAAACAGGTGACCTGGGGAAAATCGTCATAACTTTCTCTTTGGGGATTGGATTGAAATTTCATAAGAAGGGACAGAACGAGGACAGACTGTAGTTTCTTGTATGCGTTTTTCAGATCCGAAGGTCAAAACAATGACTCGTGGCATGTCGTACAAGTTCGCTCTACTGAACTAGTCTATAATCAAGTCACTGTGGGAGATTTCGCATAACTCTTCCTTGGAGAATCCAATTTGGGTCAGACTTGTGGCATT